>LPNX010462939.1:180421-245817 GCA_001517045.1 Pseudotsuga menziesii
GGAATGCGGGCAAGCAAGCAGATAGACAGGCTAGCAGACATAACCAGACTTTCTTTCTAACGAATCCTTACCTTCTTTATATATGTAATTACGCTTTACGAACCCGACTATTAAGATACAAAATGAAAAGTGGGTGGGTAAAAAACTATTGGATCCTTAGAATGGTAATGTGGGGACTGCGCCGCGTTGATCCCTATTTATTCCTTCGGCTATTCAGAAAGCGGCAGGCCAGGGTAGGAGCTATCCCTTGAATCACTAAAGCTAGACTCTATGCCTATATATATAATAAGCGTAAGCAGGCATAACAACTGATCCCGCCCGGTGCCTCCTATATCCCGATTCATCTCCTTCCTCAACTCGATTGGGATAAATTCTATCCATTTATTTACGCGATTAGACCTACTTGTTTAAAACAATAGTGTCTCATCCCGCTTATTTAGATGTGTAAGAATTTGTTTTAACTCCCCTACCCATATGCCTGTTCTCCGGAACACTTGGACCTGCGTAGATAGATATAGAAATACAACCGCTTCATTGTTTATTCATCAGACCTTTCTATCATTTCGAAGTGAAGGCTCCTTCCCTTCTGACCTAGCACATCTCGAACCATTCCATTAGGTAGAGTGCTTTCTTTAGATAATAGGTAGAGTGATTTCTTTAGATAAAACCCTTATTTCTTAATTCTCAATCAGATAGAAGAGTAGCTATTCATTGCCAATCTACTAGTATGGATCAGCATTTTCACTTTAACTATTTCCTTGAGCTTCCCCTCCTAGATAGAATATATAAGAACGTCCCGCTACTTTTTTATATACTTATTTTATAAGTGCACACTGAGTTGAGTTCCATCCCTGGCCTACAACATTTATTCGGGGGCGGGGAAAGGGTGTGGAACCAAGCTCACTTCTACCTCGGAACCAAGCTCAATTATTCCAAAGGAAGATTCCGGTGATTCTCCCATCTCAGCTGCCACAGTGAAGGTTATGAATGCTTCGTTCTCTTCGGCCTATATATATCTATATATTCGCACTCATGCGTCCGACGCGTGAGGCCCAATATAATATATATTGCACTAATGCATGCGTCTTACCAGCCACATTTTAGGCACTCATGCGACGCCATATATATTTGGATCATGCGCATTTCCCGGGCAGTATAGGTAAAGGCTTCTAAAAAGGAAAAGAGCTTATAATAGGCAGGCGCTTTTATATATTGAATTGATGTTTTGTTGTTTCAGTTCGTGTCTCACCAGCAGCGTACCCACACAACGCTGATGGCGGACTTATAAAATGATATAATTCTATATATGGTTTGTTTTGCCCTTCCCTTATAGTCCAACAACAAGAATCTTATTAGGGCTATTAAGAAAATGTTTGGAGAGAACAAGCACAGACAGCTGGGATGGTAAGCGCAAGTTTGCTCTATGGGTGAACACAAGTACATCAAAGAGGGAAAGAGGGCCACTAGTAAGAGCCCTTTTGAGCTAGTCTATCAGATGGAAGCTTCTTTACCTATTAATATTGAGCTACCATTGTACAAGATTCTTCAAGGATTCACTACAGACGAAGAGGCCTTAGGTGAAAGAATCAATGAGCTGAAAGGTTTGGATGAGACCAGGAGGAAAGCCTATGATAAATTCACAGGATACCACGAGCAAGTAACCCAAATCATTTTCTCACCAAAGCTTCCGCCGGGCAGATAATAGCGCATAGAAGTATGCTAAATGATAAAAGGCCTAAACTACTGGATTTGCCAAATACAGGGAAGGCATAATATCGTAGGTAGACAAAGATAGAAAAATTGAATGGTCGGATCAAAAGCCAACATATTCAGTTATAGTGAAGGACACTGGCGGAACCCCCCAGCAGCCAACAACTATCTCTCTCAGGTACGGCTGGATGGGATGTCCGGTCTTGCTGGGATTCCTGGGGTATGGTTTTATTGGTGGCCGGGATCGATGGCTTGGGATAGTTGGCGTATCAGTATGCTGGCTGGAATAATGAATAGGTTTTCTTTTGATCCGAATATTCTGTTGAAAGGAGAGGTTTAAGCACGCTATAAGTTGCTAAGCTGATGGTTGTTTAATTACATATAGAATATATGCCTTAATCACGACGTTCAAAAGTTTCATCGCGGAACAGAGCCCTTTCGCGGTTACGACCGGGGTGGTTTTCTGGTCGAAATATAGGGAAGGGGGTCACGAGTACCCTTGGTTGGACCGGATACCCACCTAAGGAACTCACCTCACCTTGACTTCTCTAATGAGTCAAGGATTTCCCCAAGGATAAATGGACAAATATGTCTCGATTTGGTCTCCTGTACTGTCTCAAGCCCAATGTCCTTGAGAGGACCTAGTGGGCCCAATTTGATAGATTCTTAAATGGGTCTATCTGCAACAGGAAGAAGTATTTAGAGGAATTTTCCAGCCCTAGCGCCTTCCTATTGTACCTAACGCCAACCCCACTCCGATATATAAATACTCTATTTTTATATTTCTTCTTGTTGGATTGAGATTTTGACACATGCATGATAGGTAGGGAACAAAGATGGAAGGAAAAGGAGGAGCATAACATCATTGACCCCTTCAGGTCTGTATATTATCCCCAATAGATAGCTAATAGTCAGGTATTAAAACAGCTGACTGAATGACTACACATAAAAAGAAGTGTTATAGACACTTTAAGGTACGTAAATATATCCTCTTTGTTATCTCATCCTTGTTTGATCCATAGACTATTCATTACCCTCCTTCCTGTCCCTATCCAAAAGAAAGAAAGTTACATGAGCTTCTCATAATCGATCAACTAGCCAAGGAACCTCTACGCTCTTTAAATAGATATCATAGACCAATCGGGTGCTAAGCCACGAATCAATGGCAGGTATGATCTAAAAGAAGTTGAACCGTCGGATCACTCTATGTCTAGAACATATTGTGATCGTCGGATTAGAATATTTACAAATACATACTAATGCATACTAAAGAAACACACTTTTACGTAACGGATATATTACACAAGTTGATCTTAACTAACTCCTAAGTGTCTAAATATCCTAAGAGTTCTCTCCATAGATCATTAGAAAAAGAGGGCTAGTCTGACTCTCCCTAGGAGGGAGCATATTTTGAAGGAAGCATAATCAAATTTGAAGAATTTTCATTTTTGACTAAGACATTGGTGGCGAGAGAAAACTAGGGCATCAATATTTTTAGGTGTTCCTCCATCGAAATGGAAAAAATGAGTACATTAGGAAACATTCTTTGGAGAGAGACATCTTCCTATCCAAATAGAAGTTTAAAATTCCTACATTGGAAAATTAGGGTTTCTCTAACAAACCCTAGGTCATCCAGATCCAGAACCAGGTTGGGCATCTCAAATTGGTAAGATCTAAATCTCTATTATTTTTATTTAAGGTTCTCATTTCAAAATGAATCACCGTAGATAGCTTGATGACAATCTTGGGGGAGTTGACAACTTCTGAGCATCGAAGTATAAGATCTCTCTTTTCCTTGAAGAAAATGACTTAGAAAAATATATTAACAAGGAATTTCCAACACCATAGGGATATGAAGCTAAGGCTATCCACAAGAAGAACTTGGTCAAGGACAAGAGAATCATTGCAGATTCTATTAAAGATCATCTTATTCCTCATGTTTCATCATTGAAGACTCCTAAAGAGGTGTTTGATTCTTTAGCAAAGATGTTCGAAGGGAAGAACATCAATCAAAAGATGACATTAAGGAACTGACTCAAGAATGTGAAGATACAAAATTCGTAGACCATGCAATCCTACTTCACGAGGATTGCTCAAATTAAGGAAAAACTCGAAGAAGTTGACAAAAAGGTAGAAGAAGGAGAGATTATTATGACCATTTTGAATGGTCTCCCAAGATCATGGGATTCATTCATTCAAGGAATATGTTCCAGAAAAAAGTTGATCACTTTTAGCATACTTTGGGAAAAATGCACCCAAGAAGAAGCTCGACTAATAACAAGAGAAGACGAGATGGGAGAAAGTGATCATTAATATCTCACGGTTCACACTGGAAGAAGCCACAACAAGAGGGAGAACCATCATCTCAACAAGAGGGAGGATCTCCATCACAAAAGACAAAGGAGACGCAGAAGAGATCTATACAGTTATATGTTTCACCTGTGATGAGAAGGGACACTAATCTAGAGATTGTCCCAAAAAAAAAGGTTCCTCCAATAAGAAGTCTAACAAAAAGAAAACATCATGCTCACATTATTGAAGGAGATGAACCAGAAAGGAAAATAACAAAAGAATATTCCTCAAGTGATGAGGAATATATACTTTGATCCAGAAGGATTCAACCCATGATAAATAAGAATATCTTATCCATCTCAATATTTGGATAAGAAGGGATGCAATTGTGAATGAAGAAGTGACACTCATATTCAGAACCAATACACATCCCATGTAATCTATGGTATAAAATACTTTCTCAGTATGAGCACGACAAACAAAGGTCCTCATAATCAGATGATGAAGTAAAGCACACTGTCAAAGGCTCCGGTAATTCTTGCAAGAATACAAGGATGAAGGGGGAGTCCACCAAACAAACAAACAAAGTTAAGTATTTGAATTGTCATATGATATTGTTTATATATTTATATTTGTATATTTAGAAAATGAATTATGCATTTCATGATGTTTTCATTCATGAAACATATAATAATAACTTGCATGTGATGGGTAAGTAACTTATGGTCATATACAACATTCCATTTCTACTTATCTATAATGAAACCTCTTTGCTGACATATTGGGAGGAGTGGTCACTCTTAATAATTTTTTGGTAGAGATTGAATGCTCTAGAAAGTTACAGTATGTATGCGACATATGTATAATTGTTGCATTGGATAAGATAGTTACATGACTATGTGGCATATATGTCTTTGTGCATAAGAAATTGTCATCATTAATACGTTTTGAAAAATGTGAAATGGCTCTAATCATGCAACTAAATTTGAATTATAGTAAATATCATGTACAATCACCTACAAGAAAAGAAGGTTGAGACTTGTTCCAAAAAAAATGTGATGATGTTTCAACAAGAAGATTCACTCCAACAACATACATGAATAGGAAGTTGAATCTACCAGGGTTAGAGACACCATGACAAAAGAAAGAGATTCAGAAGAATATAAGAATCGTGATGTGACCAAGAAACAGAGAGTTGTAGATACACCTCAAGAGATGAATACCATATTGGGAATGAGAGGTCATCCAAGATGGAGATAAGAATGGAGGACTTCTAGAGAAAGTAATATTCCTTGGACATAGTCCATTTATGTGTCACTGTCATGTGACATCATTTATAGAGATCCTTTGATCTATGAAGAAACAACCGAGAAGAAATGGAAGAAGAATATGATCAAAGAGTACTAGTTAATCAAGGAGAATGACTTCCTAGATGCGGTTCCAATACCTCAAGGGAACTCGATAGTGTTTTTCATATGGATTTACAAGAATCAAGCATGTTGCAGATGGTAAATTGAAAAACACAAGGCAAGATTTGTGACACATGGATTCTCCCATAAAGAAGAGATAGAGTCCAAGGAGACATTTTCACTTGTAGCAAGATACACTTCCATCATATCTATAATTGCACTGAATGCAGTACTGAAATGGAAGGTACACCAGATGGACATTTAGACAACATTCTTGAATGGTGTAGTTAAAGAGGAAGTGTACATGGAGAAGCCACTCGAAACTGAGACACATCAAAAACAAACTCATGTGTGCATGTTAAATAAATGCTTTGTACAGTCTCATAAGGCACCCTTGGGACAACACATATAGTTACTTGAGGATCACCTAGAGTGATGGATATCTCAACCTTTTCTACAGGGTTGAAGATGGAAGCCTACTGAGGATGAGAAACTCATAGATGGGTGCAAGAGGAACTTTCAACAAAGTTTGAGATGGAGGATCTTAGTAACTAGTGACCTTGAGAGATGACATAGAGGGATACATATCACTAGAAGAGGAGGCTACCTGTCATTCCAGTATAGAATGTTCTGATACATAGAGTACAAAATGTAGAGGGAGGATGGTGCTCCACTTCAGAGGGAGTGACTACATAAAATATTAGAGTTCAAGAATCTTGACATGATTCTTTTGTGTGGTAAAATCTAAAGCAAATATTCCTTGTTCAAGGAAATTATGCAATAGAGATTCTAAAAAGGTTTGGAATGATGAACGCTAAGCACTAGCCACACCAATGGCATGGAACTTGAATCTATTATGTGATGCTTCCTTAGATTGAGTTGATGCCATGATGTATCGACAAATGATTAGTTTGTTGATGTCCCTAATGAACAAGAATCCAAACATATGATTTTTTGTGAATACCCTAAGCTAGTTCCTGACGGATCTGAGAAATGTTCACCTGCTACAAATCATGTATTGAGGTACTTGAAGGGTACAATTGAGTATGGGATCAAGTATGAAGCGAATCGGAAGATTAACATGCATGGTTATGTTGATTCACATTGGGAAAGCAACACCACATAGAGGAAGACCACTTTAGGATGTTGCTTCAGTTTGGGATCTGGTATAATCTCCTAGTTTAGAAGGAAACAGTCATGTGTGGCACTGAGTACAATTGAAGAAGAGTATGTTGCATCCTTTTCGGATAGTTGTGAGGTAGTATGTCTTCAGAGGCTACTGCATGATTTGTTTCATCTCAAGTTAGATGTGACGTGTATCTTTTGCGAAAACCTGATTTGTGTGAAGTGTTTAGAAAACCCAATGTTGCATGACAAGTCGAAGCACATTGATATCAAGTATCACTATATCTAGGATATGGCCTAGATAGGATGTTAATCTCTTAGTGATGAAACATTACACCATATAGTGTGGTGGATTAATCCCTATACTATGGTGCATTACATATTATTTATGTAGGGTTGGGTCTATTAGTAGGTCTATTAGTTTTTACTGTACATATTTATCTCCTATATATAGGAAGAAGATATTCTCATTTTAGTCATCATAGTATCTTATCTTCTCTTGTATACTTAGTACATTGTGTAAGAAGGTTCCTCCCTTGAAGAGGAATGATATTTATCTCTAATATTCATTTCTTAGGGGTGGATTACTCTCTTATTATCTATTTATACTCTTTTTATGCTATATATGGGACTTGGTTGCATAACATTTGGTATCAGAGCTCTTTCCCCGGGACTGGATTCTGCAAAGCTAGTCATCTTGTAACTTTTTCTACAACTTTGTTTCTACAAGTATTTAGAGATAGGGGTTAAAAAACCACTTCCAAAACAGGAAGAAATAGCTCTAGTACAAAATTCACATCCTGATACGTTACATTTTTAGAGGTAATTACGAAGGAATATAGGGTTTTTGACTAGTCCTACAACTAGTCTAAAACATGTGTTCTTGGGAAAAAGGTCATATGTGAAGAATACAAGATCCAAATGGAGTGAGAATAGTTGCATCGAAAAGAAGATGGAACTAGGTATTGGTGGTAGAAGTTTCGGATATATAAACAAAATAGTGTACATGTGGAATACGGTACAATTTCTCTCTTCTAAATAGGACAAAAATAAGAAGCTTTGGTATATTTGCAATAATGTTTTGTTGGCTCATCCAAATTAGGTCAGACCTATGGAATTGGGAAGCAGATAGATCAAGTTACTACATGAATAAGTTTCAGACTCAAAGGATCCACAATTAAAATTCCACCTTAGTTACAAGTCGACACTAAAACAGTCTTCTAATTAGGGTTTGAAAAGGTACGTCATTTTGCATTTGAATATATTTTAGTAGAAGGATGTATTTGTGGTAAACCCTAGGGTGTGATATTTTTAAAAATTCCACCAATATGAAGTGGAAAGAATCACACACCAATCAAAACACCAGAGGATTCATCCTCGACATACAAGGAAATGGAAGACATTTCTTTTAGAGTGTCCAAGTTGGAAGATATGATTAAAGGAAATGTGAAAATTGATGACTTTGCGAAATTTGAAAAGAATATGGATACTAAAGAGGATCTCAAAGGGTTGGATAGTAAATATCTTCAATACTTGAAGGATTTTATCAAGGATATCAAACATAACTTTATTCCTCAATTATCTACTCAAGAAGAGGATAAGGAGGAAAAACATGACTTATTCCAATCACGTCTAGATAAAATTGAAAAAAAATTGGAGAGTAGGAAGTTGGAGTCCTCAAGAGTTGATGATTCACTACAACATCATGGGTTCAACTTAGGTCCAAGAAACCGCTTTTTCCCCAAGATTGACATGAGAAATTTTGATGGCCAGGATCCAAGCACGTGGATTTTTGAGATGGAGCAATTCTTTGATCTACACCATGTGCCCACCATGCAAAATGTAAATATTGCATCCTTGTATTTAGAATCTGATCAGTTTGTATGGTACCAATGGTTTTGTGAGTGTAAAAATGAGTCTATTATATCTAGGTCTATATTGAAAAAATAATTGATTGCACATTATGTGGATATAGATAGAAACAAATTCTTCAATCCATCGGTAAATCTCAAGCAAAAAGGTTCAGTTACAGATCACATCAAGCAATTTTAGCAGCTAAGTCTCAAAGTGAAGAATATTTCAGAAGATAATTTGTTAAATATCTTTATTGGAACCTTGAAATTATATAACATTCAACATGATGTGCATTTCTTTTAACCATCATCACTAGAGAAGGATTTCATGATGGAAATGAAGGTTGAAAATAAAAATATGGAAATGACTACTAGAAAGGCCTTCTTCAACACATATAGAGAAAATAATGTTCCTTCTTCTAAACCAACACAAAGGTTGACACCCCAACAACTAAATGAAAGAAGAGAAAAATGATTATGCTTTACTTGTGATAGCAAGTATAGTAAGGGACATAAGTGAAACGAGAAGAAATTATTCTACATAGATTGTGAAGAGGAAAAACCAAAAGAAGAGAAAGCATCTCAAGAAGAGGTGACTTCAGAAGAAATAGAAGAGGCTACTTTAGAAGAAATTATTCCCACCATATCTTGTGATGCATTGGCTGGAATTATCACTCCTCAAACTCTCAAGATAGAAAGATACATAAAAAAGAAGAAGGTAACAATGTTGATTGATTATGGTAGTAATCATAATTTTGTTCACTATAAATTAGCCAAACTTCTTAATTTATTTGTTTATCCAGCACTAGAATTTCAAGTAATGATTGCACATGGAGGAACTATAAATTGCTCAGGGAAATGCCATAATATCAATTTGTCTATGGGGGGATATGGATTGAATAGTCCAATTATTGTTATCCCAATTGGTGGGGCTGGTGTTGTGTTGGGTGTCTAATGGTTACAATCATTGAGAACAATGGCTTTTAATTTTCAAAAAATTTTAATGAAATTTTCATGGGAAGTTAAAGAATATGAGTTAAATGGTATCACAGGAAAACCAAGCAAAGGGATAAGATATAATGGTATGACAAATTTGTTAAAAATGGGACATCATGGTATAGTTGCACAATTATTCTCATTAGATATTCAAAGCTCAAAGTTCCCTATCTCCCCAGATCTCGAAAGGGTCATTAATAAGAATCCCAAGGTATTTGACTATATTCCCAAATTTTTTCCACCTATTTGTGACTTTGATCATCCTATCCACTTAAATCCAAGAAGTGTTCCTCCTAACATCATACCTTGCTGATATACCTATAGCCAAAAGAGTGAAATTGAGTGTATGGTGACTGAAATATTAGAGGCTAGAGTAATTTGGCCTAGCCAAAGTTCTTACTCTGCACCAGTGGTAATGGTACCCAAGACAGATGGATCATGGCGTATGTGTCCTGATTATAGATATCTCAACAAGATCGCCATTAAAGATAAGTTTCCCATACCCGCCATTGATGAATTGTTAGATGAATTACATGGAGTAGTTGTCTTCACAAATTTGGATCTTCATTCTGGGTATCATCAAATTCGAATGAAGGATGAAGACATACCCAAAACAACATTGAGAACTCATGAAGGTCACTACGAATTTTTGGTCATTCCATTTGGTCTAACAAATGTAGCTTTCACATTTCAAGGTTTGATGAATTCTATTTTCAAGCCTTTCCTTAGAAAATTTATGGAGGTATTCTTTGATGATATATTAATATATAGCAAGTCTTGGGAAGAACATGCTCAACATATTGACAAGGTACTACAACTACTAAAGGAGAAAGAACTATATGCAAAACACTCAAAATGTTTCTTTGGGATAAAGGAGGTAGAGTATTTGGGTCATATTGTATCTCATGAAGGTGTTAAGGTAGAGAGTTAAAAAATTAAATCCATGATGGACTGGCCGATTCCCAAAAGCCTAATGAATATTCAAGGACTCTTAGGTCTGACAGGGTACTACCATAAGTTTTTTTGGAAATATGGAAGGACAGAAGCTCATCTAACATCATTACTGAATAAAGATGCATTTTCTTGGACTTGAGAGGCAACTCGAGCCTTTCAACAAATCAAAGAGGCCATGTGTAAAGCTCTTGTTTTGGTGACACCAGAATTCACAAAAACCTTTATTGTGGAATGTGATGCTTTGGGAAATGGAATTGGAGTTGTACTAATGCAAGAAGCACACCCTATTTCCTTCACAAGTCATCCAATCAAGGGAAAGAACTTTAAAAATCCCATTTATGAGAAGGAAATGTTGGAAATACTACATGCCTTGAATCAATGTCACCCCTACCTTATAGGGAGACATTTCAAGGTTAAAACAGGTCATGATGGCCTTAAATACTTCTTAAAACAAAGGCTCTCTTTAGAAGAGAAAAAAAATGGGTAACCAAGATGTTGGGGTATGACTTTGAAATCATCTACAAAAATGGGAAGCAAAATGTTGTCACAGATGAACTCTCTAGGAAATATGAGGATGTTGAAGCATTACTCTATGCTATTTCGACCATCCAACCATATCGAATAGCCGAATCAATGGACAAATGGAAAAATGACGAAAAAATATGGGCATTTATTCAAAGTTGTGGCAGGGGCCTAGTTCCTCCAATACGTTTAGGTGGAAATATGACTTTCTATGGTACAAGGATCACTTATATCTTAGCAAGAGTTCCCAACTCAAGAAAAATATACTTNGGGTCCTAGTTCCTCCAATACGTTTAGGTGGAAATATGACTTTCTATGGTACAAGGATCACTTATATCTTAGCAAGAGTTCCCAACTCAAGAAAAATATACTTTTGAAATTGCACTCTTCACCGATAGGAGGGCACTCAGGTTTCTTAAAACCCTACCATAGGGTAAAGAAAGATTTTTTTGGGATGGTATTAAAAATGACATTCAAATATTTGTGGCAGAATGTTTGGGTTTCCACCAAAATAAATTGGAAACAATTAATACCCTTGGTCTCCTACAACCACTTTCCATTCCAAGCCAAAGGTGGACAGAGGTATCGATAGATTTTATCACAGGTTTAGCAAAGTATGAAGGAAAGAGTGTCATCATCATGGTTATTGATAGAATTACTAAATATGCACACTTATATGCACTATCTCACCACTTCAAGTCAAGCACGATCACCAATTATGTCATAGAGACAGTACAGAAACTACTTGGTACTCCAAATATTATACTAAGTGACAGGGATCCCATTTTCACTAGAAATGTTTGGACCGAATTATTTTCTTGTTTCGGTACTCAACTATCTCATAGCTCATCTTATCACCTTGAATATGATGGACAAATAGAGATAGTAAAAAAATGTTTGGAAGGGTATCTTCAATGTTTTGCAGTTGATAAACAAACATAATGGGTCAAGTGGTTACCCTTGGAAGAATGGTGGTATAATAATTCCTTCCATACATCATCCAAAATGACCCCATTTATAGCACTATATGGCTACCATCCACCATCCATCACATATTCACTAAGATAATATAAGGTTCAAGCAGTGGAAGACCACACATAGCATCAACAACAAGTTCGTCAATTGTTCAAGGAAAACCTAAATCTAGCACAAAATCGAATGAAACAACAAGAAGATAAACACCATAGTGAACAGAGCTTTAATATTGGGGATTGGTTGTTTTGAAGACTAGAACCATACAAACAGATGTCCCTGAAGAACACTAAGAAGGATAATAAATTACCACCTAAATACTACAATCCCTACAAGATGTTACAAAATATCGGTAGTATGGCCTACAAATTGGAACTACTTGCATCTTCATGAGTCCATCCAGTTTTCCATGTTTCATGTTTAAAGAAGGTAATTGGTGAAAAGCTACCAATTCAAACGATGTTACCAGAACTTGATGAGGAAGGAAAAAACATCTTGGATCCAGAAGAAATTACTGAAATACGAACTACATGGCTTTGAAATCCATCAATTTCAGAGAATCTCATTAAATGGGAGAACTTACCCACAAAATATTCAGCATGGGAAGATGAGTCCTTTATATAAAAACATCCAGAACTACTTTAGCATTGAGGACAACAATTTTTGAAGTGGAGGGGCCACACAATTGGATTTCTACAACAAGTGTTAGAAAAACAATAGTTTAAGGGACACAAGCTTAGAAAAAATACATTATTAGTATTATTGAATAAAAATAAGTCCATATAAAATTTATAAAGACATCAAGATACACTAAATTACTCACAAATCGTGAATAAATGAGGCATTTCAATATATAAGGAATGATTTTATCTTTGATATTTACCAATGAATAAATCATTACAATGTTTATACCATTGAAGTAGTTTGAAGGTGATAGGATGGTCTCCAATATCTTGTATAGGGCATTTCCTTTGTGCCTTTGAATGACCTAGGATTCTTACCTTAGTACCTCCATTATGGATGAATGAAGTAAGAAGGAATGTCCTTCTTAATTTATTGAATGAAGAATGGAATGAAAATTTAAGAGTGAATGAATTAAAGATGATTTTGTGAAAAGATATTGAATAATTCTCACACTCATGTCTTCTTACAGACTTGTGAAATTAAAACCTCGAATAACTCTCATTTTGTTGAGTTAAATTAGGATGAAAAGCTTGAGTTTAAGAAATTTGTGAAGCTTTTGGGGATCAAAATTGGTTCAGAAGGGTTTCATGATGGAATAAAGGTCACATGAAGGTATTTGTGGTGTTGGTACAAAAATCTACCTTATCAAAAATTTCAGCTTCCAATAGAAAAATCAATGGATATTCAATAGTGTTCACTGCAGGAAATTTCGGTGGCAAAATCATTATAGTTTGTAATAAGACCAATAGAGGAATTATGGCACTCTACATACTCATGTTTCTTTGGCCACGATGTTCCACTATTCCATGGATACATTTCAATCAAGTTCGATGAGTCTTGCAGATATTCTTTCCTTCCAATAGATCAAGGTTTTTTGTTATTGCTCCCTTACTTTTCTGTGCATTTTCCAAAGGGATTCCACCAAAAAATTTGACCTTTTCTGGCCTTGGTTCAATTCCAAATCCTTATATCCTTGCAACAAACTCTGCCAAATATCTTGTTTCCTAATCTGGGTTAGAGTCTTGGTTTCTTTTTCTTCAATTTTATTGGGAAAGGGCTAATTATTATTTTTAATTAATATAAAATCATTTTATATTAACTTTATTATTTTTTTAATGATTTTATATTTAAATTTAAATTTGGTAAAAAAAAATTGTTTGGTATCTAATGAAGTTGAGAATACATGCATCATCACTCATAATTTCTTCCAGAGACATAATCATTAGATGTTAATCCTAAAAACTTTACACAATGTGCATTCAAAAGTTAATTTGGAAAATATTTTGAAACCCATTACTATAAACATATCCATAAATTTTGGTATTGTTAAAATTATCAGGTCGAAGCGCTCCTCAGAGGAAATTGCGCAATACATTTCTCTATTCAACAATTTATGTAATGTGTTCAATTGGTCATATGAATAAATGTTAGGCATTGATCCTAGTATAGTTTAACATGATATAAAGACAAATGAAAATTTTAAACCCTTTATTGATCATATTATAGACAAGTGTGCTAGTAAAAGAATATTTTTTGTCATGGATGGATTCACTAACTACAACCAAATTCATATTAAAAAATAAAATGAACATAAAACAACTTTCATCTTCCCTTGAGGAACTTTTGCATATTGAAAAATGTTGTTTGGCTTAGAAACTTAGGCACCACTTTTCAGCGAGCCATGTTAGATGTGTTCTACAATATTAAGAATATCATTGAGGTTTTCCCAATGATTTTGTAGCTAAATCAAAGAGAAGACTCTAAACATTGTTCACATCTCCATGTTGTATTCATTTGATGTCGTACATACAACAATAGGTTTGTCCCACATAAATGATTATTTTGTGTAGATATTGGGAGATTAATTGGATTTATTGTATCCAAGTATGGTATTATGGCACATCTCAAGGTTGAGGAAAAAATACACTTTACTTCCCCCAAAAAAATCATACAACTTCAAATCCTATAAGGGAAATCAAACTTCCATAGAATATTTATTATTAATTATATTGAAATAGCTAACGGTTTCATGCGTCCTCTCAAAATAGATACAATGTTCATATGGGATGACCAAGATCAATAGTCATTTGATGAATTCAAAATAGATTTAATTTTAGCCCCATTGATATACCATTATTTTCCACCCTTATGGTATATAGGAGATCCATTATACTTGTCGTGCCTTAACACTACCTTTGTAACCCTTGAAATTGATTTTCTTATTAAAAATGAGCCATATCACTCAAAGTATGGACACATATGTATTTTTTCCATTTTATTAATATAGATCTATATGGTCCCCCCTATTTATTGTGTAAATGTCATTTTATGGACATTGATAGTAGATATAGTTAATCCTTTAGTTGATTAGCTTAGATCTAGATCCTTTTATTATTCATGTTGCTGAAAGAGGTCGGAGAAAAGTTTTTCTTGTTTGATTTTCTACAGGTACTAGGTGTTTAAGATATGAAGAAAAGATATATAGGATCTACATCATCTAGGAATACACAAAGGATAGCCATCAGACTCCTATATATTGTATGCATGAGATTACTCATACTCCTCTCTATTGGATGCATGAGATTAAGGGTTAGATCTAGTGGGGAATCCTTTAGTTCTATCCACCCTATCTATATTGGGTTAAGGAAAAACATGAGAGATATATCACCTATACATGGGTGGTATTTTTCCATCATCAACAGAATTTGCAACACTATTGCGGATGAGTCTATTTGTTTTTCTCTTAGATCTTGAGTTTCCCTTGTTCCCTTTTGAATCTAGAAGTTTGTTTGCATGTGTCTTTGTTCCATATCTTGATTTGGGATGTTAAACATGTAATATCTATAAAACATGGATCAAAATGATCATTTTCCCCTTTTTTATTGTTGGGTCACATCCCGTTTATGCATATCAGAGTGACTTGGTCGTATCTAGAACATTCTTCAAGTACAACCCCTCCTATCCGAGTCACACTGTAACATAGACAAAGGAAGTGATTGGGCTTGAAAAGGACTTGATTTAGTCTATTTTTAGGAGGTGACTATCAAATATTTGTTTTTCTTGAGTTTTTCAGTTCGATTTAACCTTATTACTAGTGATTTCTTTTTATTTTGATATTTTCTTAACCATTTTTAAGAGGATCCAAGCTTACTGAGTTTCTTGTTTATGGGGTGTTTCCTCATTTGAAAAAGGGTGATTATATTTGATTGTTATATCATTCTTAAGACTTTTTTAACATGTTAAATATTTCTTTTATCCTCTTGTGAGTGCATTTACTATGGAAACCAAAAGAAACTTTGCATAGTCTTTCTCTTTCATGAACTAAGGATTGTGAGATTGATTTGAGAAGAAGGGATTTTGTGCTATCTTTTTAGAACTTCTTGATGAATGGTATTAGAATATTTTTTTTCATATTTATTTTTGTTTATAAAAGTGAAAGAATAAATTGCTCCTCATATTCATTTTCAAGATTGTTTCAAGGATATAAACATTATTTACCATTTGAGTGAGTGAGAGTATCCTTTCCAAACCTTGTTTGGATTGTGATAAGTCTTATTTTCTATTTTTATCTTATTGGTTATATGAGAATTTGTTTGATATATTTTGTTTGATTCATATCATTTGAAGAAACAAAATCCATCCTTGTGAGTTTCTTTTCATCATTGATGTTTTTTGGGTTTACCTTGAAGGGAAATTTTGGGGATACATTTGGTGTTGGATCATCATTTATTGTTTGAGTGAGGGATTTAAATATTGTTTTCATTCTTTTATTATTGTTATTAAAAAGAAATAAAGTAAAAATAATAGCACTTTCACTTCCTTAAACATTTTGGAGTAATTTTTTGAATTTTGATTTGTAAATCTCTTATGTGTATCATTGGAACGATTTTTGGTATTGAGGTTGTGTGCATTGTGATTTTGGATGTTCATGAAAATATCTCTTTCCTTCCTTTAGATAGAAATCATTGAAAGAAAAAGGAAAAGTTTCATCATTTACATGGTTTTATTTAGTTGAGTAAAAAGCATCATCAAATCTTCACTCCATTTTCCCTTGAGCAATAAAGCCACTAAAATAAACGCTTAATTAAAATTAATTAGACAATTTTCTTTTTGCTAGAAAACATACATTACCAAATGCTAGTATATTAGGATTAGGTTGTGTAGATAAACTCTCTTGGGATTCAAAACTTAAATAGAATTGTACCAAGGAGTGAAAATCCACAAGTAAAAAGAAGCATTTCTAGGAAAGTGCCTCTAACACAAGATTCAAGTACGAGGTCAAGCAAGGTGCATTGAGATATTTTTCCCTCTTAGTGTATTAAGTGGTAGTTTGTTAGTATTAGGGTTTTGGACATTGATGAGTGTTCAAGGTGACACCAAGTGGTTGGAATTCAGGCCTGAGACTTGAATCTTATGTTTCATTCCAACATGCTTGAGCTTGATCCATGACTGTCTCTACTAGGTACCATATGCGAAGTGGTAAGCTTAGTAGCCTTTAATTAGGGCTCATACCTTGGAGATTGTAAGGGAAGTCATTGGGGTACATAAGGAAAACTTATAACATGCACTTTTCCTTTTTGGAGGTGGCCCATAGAGATACAATGTGTTGATATTTATGGGTAATTACTTCTCTATCCTTAACCACAACTAAGTTTTCTTGGTGTTTCTTTTAAGAAATTTTATATAGAGTTCTCTTTGTTGGGTATTAACTAGTTTGACCTTAGGTTGAGTAATTGGTTTATATTGTTATCATTTTGTCATTGTGGCTGACAAAATTTTAAGCCAACAAGGTGGTTGCATGGATATTCTCCTAAGTTTGAGGGTCCATTGGGTCAATGAAGGATAATTAATCCTTCAACCAATTTACCAACCACTAAAGAGTTTGAACTTCTATATCTTCTACACCACACAAAAAAATCTTGTTTTTGAACACTTTGAACCACTTAATATTGTAACAATCAAAGAAGGTAGATCCTCCCATTACAATCCACCTTTGACAGATCTTGAGGATCCTATCTTAGTCCAAGTAGGGGTTTTTAGTTATGTATATTCCAAGGCTGGGGTTTATTACTGGAATATCATGTTGGGAATGTGTGTGTCACATAGCCCTAGAATATCATGTAGGGAATGTGTGTGTCTTGATTTCCTCAATGAGTCAACTCATTGATTAGATGGGTAAGTTGTCCAATAACAACACTCTTGATATTACTCTTATTGTTTCTTCATCACCACCTATCCTTACCCAAAAATTTGAGGTCAATGTGATGCAAAATGCACAACCTGGTAACAATAACCAGTAGGGATGTAAGAAGAGAAATAATAGGTGTAAAAAATATAGCATTGGGAAATGGAAAAAACCCAACCTAATACGTATTATATCAAAGAGTAGGGTCGAAAGAATAGATATAGGTCCCCTTTCGCTTCATGACAAGGAGATCATATCACTCATCAATTACCCTACATGAAGTACATTCACAAGTTCATGGCTTAGAGGGGGATCCAATATCCAACTGATGTCCTAACAAACCCATTTCCTTAATTGAGAAAATGGATGACAATTCCCCCACACATCCTCACAAGGGGGAAACAATGATCAACATCAAACAACATGTAGGGGGGGTTCATCTAGTGCATGTATGTTCTTATTTAAGAAAGAGATTAATTTGCAAACATGCACTAAGAACTATGATTCTTTCAGAAAATGTCCTACCATTAATGAGTGCTCACCATCACAAATTGTTGGCTTTCTTCATAATGAGAATCCTACTCTAGATCCATTTCCTAGGATTCCTAAGGGTTTTGTTAAAATTTCTAATCTTCTTTCTATAGATTCCAATCACTACAAAATGTTTTAAGACTTGTTGCAATCCCCTTGTGTCGTTTCAAAGTTTGAGTTTCTCCAAATTTTTCTTGGGAAGAGAAAGGAGTTGTTGAGTTCCATTGGTGGTGTTGAACTATCCAACATTATTTCCATTGCAATCAACTTAGACTAGGTGTAACGTCCCCACCCCTCTGAACGGCGAAGAGGATGCTACAATACATCAAATCATCTGGGGATCTAGCCACATGAACATGAACATACATATATATATATAATGCTGAAGCATGATACTTTAGAAACATAAAACATACTACGGTGCATTAATCATTCACATACATAGCGGAAGAAAACAACATATCAATCAACACTCATGCATATATAGATCAGAATTTAGCATGTATATCATCATTCGTCAACAGTAAATATGATTGCAGACACAAGTTAGGCAAGAATACTTATCTTATAAAGAACTTGTTCCACAACCAGCTACGTTGCTGCAATGTTCCACCCAACCATAGGCCTGTGTGCTCCTTAATCTATCAGCAACAGTACCACCCTTGAGTCAAGCATGATTCCCCAAGGAATAAGGAACTAACAGGCTTACACATAGCCAAGAATAACAGCACCACAAGGGTACATAGTTCATCCAAGACAACACAGTTGGGTTTATCAAGCAAACAACAGATAAGCCAAGCTAACCAAGTTGGGTTTATCAAGCCATCTAGGAGCTGGGAAAGGCTAAATGCTAAGCTGGTGAGCTCACTAAAGAGCTAAGGACACCTACACCAAAACCAGTCTAGCTTCTAGGACACCCACACACACTCAACACAAGGAAATCAGTTCTTTCTCTGCAACATAGTCCCTCAGACCCTGATCTCCCTTCTAGTGCTATTCAGGGGTGGTGGAGAAGAAAGAAAGCCCACTAGCTTTGTCTGTGTGGTTCCCAAACCACCAGTTTTATCAAGCACAACAGGCCCTCATTCACCACTCCAATGTAGTCTGAGGACAAAACCACTGCATGCATATAGGGAAACAACTATTCAATCTTTGATAGGGGAAAAACACAGTCCAGAAATCATGGCAAATAACATCCAATGAGCAACCCTGAGCCCACAACACTCAATCCTCAATGTAATCGCTGGAGAAAATTACACAGACCAAAGAATGGGAAAAGAACAAACTCCCAAACTATGCGTGATGCAGAAAGACACAGTCAACCAAAACTGTGAATGGAATTACAGTCACGACTCAAGAATAGACTAGTAGAATAGTTACATAGGTATGATGATAGTGGAGAAAGACACAAACTCCCTATGTGAACCTGAGGATGAACACAACCGTAGACTAACAATCCTATGAGAAAAGAAGAACCAACTGCAAGCTAGCAATCCGTCAGGCAGAGGAGAATGAACATGTTCGTAGGCTAATAATCCATGAGGAAGAGGAGAACCAAACCCCTAAACAATGAATTTCCACTCCTTTTAACTCCGCTCAGCTAGGGGAAAACAAACAGCTCCCAATCGGGATAGTGGGAAGGCCATCTGCAATCCAAAAGGCATGTCGTGGAGAGAGTGCAGGCATGGGGAGAATGGCAATGTGGCGTAGTGGTCTTTCTGTCAGCGAGTAGATGCCCCAACTAACAACAAAACAACTAAGGGTGGTGGTTAGGGAAAGTGTGCAAAAGAGAGTGGTGACACATGGCTCTTCCCCCATGACTCAATGTTCAGAATCCCCCCTCCTTATCCTTTGGAATCATGCCCCTTCTCAATTTAGTTGCAGTGAACATAGCTGGCTGGGTTATTTAATTAAAATGCACATTTACATGATGTCACAATTTAATAAATGTCGTATGTCTCGATATACCATCGGTGACGATTCCAATCCAAAACATATCATAACCAAATCAATGGTGGGTCCTTTTCCTTTAGCTCCTCACCATGATTATTTACAATATATGTATCATGTATATTTAATGCAAACGGGGTCAAAACTGGGGTGTTAAAATAGGATACACCTAGGATTCCCACCCAAGTGGCTTTTTAAATCCAAATAAATTCATGAGGGGTTTCTATCTATCATATTTTTGTGGATGAGGGAGCCTCTACCTATGTGATGTATGTATCTTGGTGGAAATATTTGGATTCCCCCACTTTGGACCCTTCCCCTACCATGTTGCAAGACTTTGATGGGAATTCATTCCAATTGAAAGGGATCATTGTCGATTTTCCAATTGAGGTAGGTGGGAATATTGTTGCTATAGACATGGAGGTTGTTGATTCACTTTTTTATTTACAATCTCTTACTCCGACAAAGTTGGTCCTATTATATGCAATATATGGTTCCCATTATGGTTTTCCCCATGAGGGGAAGGTGGTTACTATTGACTAGTTGGATTAAATCATCATTGACATTAGGGTCTCTAATGGTCAAACTATTCCCCTTGTTAGTGGTTCCAACTCTACCATACAAGTGTAGGGGATGGGATGTTTAAATATTCCACCTTACTAGGTATATTCAAAACACCTCGTCTTCTTTGTTATATTGTGTCATCCACAATCACTACAATTTCATTAATACTTGTGGGATATTCTCCAATGCAGCATAAAAATGCTTGTGTTCCTCCTTCCTCTTCCACTCATGATGAGCTTCCATGTTTTGATCCCATTCCATCTCATGGTGACCATGTTCCTATTATGACACATGATGTGCTTTCAATAGGGATGTTTGGAAACATATTCCAGACCAAGAATAGGCATATGCAGAAGAAATTAAGACAAGGGAGAGAACCGTTAACCTCTATTAATACTGCAAGGGGCAAGCCACTAGCATTTATGAGTATTTCTAGGGGAATCTCACCAACCTATGGACATCATTTTGAAAAGAAACAACCATCCACTCCCAATTTTGTTGAAAGTGACCTTATTTGTAGGAATCCTAGGAAATTGGTACATGGGTTTTCTCACAAAGAATGGCATACATAGACCCACAAAAACATGGGGTCCTTTGTACATTATGTAAAATATATCAGTGTCATGTGCATTTTCCTTTTGTGTGTGTAGAATGTCTCAAACTATCCCAAAATGCATATATTAAAAAAAATAAAATTATTATAAAGGCTAAAAAACCCAAAAACATTAAAATACTTTAAAATATAAAAGCATCACATAGGTGAATTTATTTTTTCTTTTACCTATTTCAGATATTTTAAGTGTGTTTTATATTTGTTTCTAGCTATTTTGTCAATATTTAATGATAAAGACATGGGTTTTTGGAGGCATCCCCTAAATCTAAGGTATAATATTTACACTAGAAAATAGGTACATGTTCCCCCTATGTTTCCATTGCATTTATTCAACCATCACTTTTTTTGATATTGTGCCCTAGGTTCAGCCCTCCACAGTTATGACCTAGCCTTCCATATTTCCCATCATAACTAGGGGCAGTAATGCCTACCCCACAAGGGAATTTGAGAGTAGTACCTTGATTATTATTTGATTCCCATGTTGTTATTATTTGTAGCATTGGGATCCCTCTATAGTATTATGATGCTTTGAAATTGAAGTCACATGCTCTTTCTAGTCATTATTGTTGGTCATCTACATATAGAATTCCCACTTTATTGTTTTTTGTTGCACATGTGCCTTACCTATGATTGCTCATGTCTAGACACTTGCGATTATGCTACTTCCTGCTTCAATTATGCCCACCTACTTTCCATTTTTTCCACTTTGCTTTTGCCTCACAAAACCTTCTCCCTCTAGAGAGGGTTGCTACTTTTAGTTGACCACCATTTTTAGTACCTTGTTGTATTTTCTTTTTTCTCTGTCCATTTTCTGTGCATGGAATGTTCATGCTTGTGCCACTCACTCTTTCTTGATGAGATTACTTTTATCTCTTATTTGTGGCAATTAAACTATGAAAAAAAACATTAAGAGTATTGTTATCAACCCAAATGGCACTTCTCCATCCGAGTGCTGACATTCCTTATGTTGGTACAGAAAAGGACATATTAGGATTGAAGTTTTCCAAAACACTGTAGATGGGCATGATTTGGGATGCATTTACCCTTAAACCAGCTTGCTACATAATTTTTCTAAGTGTTTAGTTGTGTACGCAACTATCTTCATTGCAAATCGTGTATTGTACGTGACTATCTGCATTGCAACCCACGTACATCAGCGTATGTGGGTTTCCTTTAGGCAACTCGCATGTCATACATGGGTTGCCTATATTAATAGTCATGTACACCTTAGTTTGACCTTAAAAATATAAAAAATGATTAATGGAGATTAGTTGGGCCCTAATCATTAACTATCCCAACTGTTTCAACCACCCCAACCTTCGAAATCACTCTATTTCCCAAAGTATAAATAGAGGCCTTGAGGAGGGCATTAATCAATGAAGATTGGAGAGCAAAGTTATGCTGGTGGTATATCTTCAGAAGTCTTGGATCAGCAGAACTTAGAGTCCTTTTGTTGCAAAGGAGTCCTCGTCTCAGAATTTGGGTTGTATTCTTATCTCATTCACTGATTGTTAATAAAGAAAATTCTTCTTCCAACATTATGTTGAGTCTCCTTCATGTATCGTGGTTAATGAATATATTTGATTTTGTATTTGACATATTGTTTATCTAACCTATTATATATACATGTATGAGATATTACTTGGAGAATTTTCTCTTTAAAGGTGAAAGAGGTGCATCCCTAGAAGCTTTGGAGAGAAGAGGAGCGGGAGAAGATCAAGCTTGGATTAGCTTTCGATAATCGGGTAAGTCAAGACTTTCTTCCTTATCCCTTTCTATTCTCTAGTAAAGCTGATTGTTTGCAAGGTTAGTAGTAAGTTGGTAACCCCAGACCCTAGGTTACAAGGGTTCTTAATCTTGAACAATAGAACTGGTGACTCTGCTGGGGAGTCCAACCTGCTGTGGGTTAGTCCTATAGATACTTCCCCAGTCTTTGCTCTGATTCAGTGTATGGTTTTATATCTTGGTTTGGATTTGCAGTAGTGTTTTAGAGACCTTCATTATTTTTTATTTTTTGAAAAAATGATGTCCTGTACGTGGGTTGCTGTGCTACACATTCGCATACAACAACTTGTATACGCAGGTTGCTATACCGAACAGTCGCGTACAGTACGCAGGTTCTTCTGTTACACAATGGCGTACATCTCTCAGCAGCAGAATTTTTGGGTAGGGTTGCTTGTCCCTATCTTATTTGGATTTTTCTTTGCTTTGGGGTCTTCTAGTGCTGGCATTTTACTGTAGGTCTAAGAGCCCTGTGCACCATACTTTGTGATTTTTAGTAAGCCCTTGAATTTTTGTTGTTTGAGTTTTCTTTCTTTTAGCAATTTGAAGTGGATTATCTTGTTTGGGTTATAGGTTCAGTGCTGTGTATCTGAATCAGTGATCAGGATTTTAGATACCTTGTACCCTATACTATTTCCAAGTAGTTTTCAGTTTCTCATTTTCCTTTTAATGATTTCAGTGGATTTCATTCATTGTTTCTTCCCAAGCTAGGTGTTTGCCAAGTCTCCTCCTTAGGTGGTTGATTTTGGTTCCTTTAAGTCTACTATACTTCATTTTGCTTGTTTTATAGTTTGATTATTCAAGTATACTCAGGAATTTTTGCATTTTAGGTGCATAGTAATTTTTGAAGAGTTTGAAAAGTGAAACAAAAGCAATGGAAACATTTGCATTTGAATTGCATATTGTAGTTTTATTTTCAGTTTTCAAATAAAATCTCAAAAATTACAAAAACAAAGTATTAGCTTTCTCTTACTTAGTTGTAATTTCATTAGTTCATATCTACAAAAAGAAAAAGAAGCTTGCTTTAAGTAGTTATAATTTGATTTGGAATTCACTTTATACATGTTTTTACTTTTCTTATCAAGTTTGTAATATCATAGTGATTCATGCCACTTACCCTCTGACTAAGAACAACCCTTAAAATGAATGCTATAATTTAAAATTTATTAGTAAGTTTTGTTTTATAGGGTCATACACCTACCAGCTTAGGCTATACTTGTGGGATTGGAAGTGTAAACTCCCCATAATTACTTAAATTCAGACATAGTTGGCCAATCGATAGGTAAATCCTTCTCTGTGTTGATAGTATCTAAGAAGCTCCTCTCAAATGGGAGTTAAGCACGAGGCCACATGGAGGCTTGGACTAAGGAAATAACCCTCTGATTCCTTGTCAAAATGTAGACCAAGGTTTTTACACATCTGGGGATTTTGTCCTAGAAAGAGTTTCAGGCTTTGATACCGTACCCATGCATACGAATCAAGCTTGTGACTGTCCCCCTAGACTATTGATATAGTTAAGGTAGCCTCTAGTCTCTTGGACATCTAGGGTTTATACACAGGTAAATTGGAAGGGTATTTCTGGTTCACCTTGGATGGGATTAGAAGGTAACCCTTGTTGAAAGAGTAGGAGGGAGGTGGGTGATTGCTCTGCTTGTGCCTAAGAACCTCTTCAAGGACGCCAAGAAACTATCTCTCAACTTTCTTCAGGAAAGCATATCTTATGCCCCTTATGATTGTTGATACTTTAGGAAATATTTTAGTGATTGCTCTGTGGTGATGATCTAGGAGTGAAATGGTATATTGAACTACCTTCTGCTGCATTTAACATTTTTTGGGACTTGGATAATGTGTTCCTTAGTCACTTCCAACTTCCTGTCCGATATGATTTCGGGACAGACTTGTTGTCTACCTTTTGGCAAGACAAGGCCACTCATATTTTAGATCACATCCAAGAGTGTAGAAGACCGAAGAGCCTTATCAAATCCACTATTGCTCCCGAGTTCTTATTAGAATGGTTCCTTAAATCCTTATTGCCATATATATCTAATGATGTATTTACTTCAGGAGTGACCAATGAAGAAGAGGATGTCCTCAAGGCCTAGTAGCTAGATTTGATATATTCTCAGTTTGGGATTTTATATGAAATTATCCCTGAAGCACCGAAGCCAATGCACAATGTATAGAAACCTAAGCCTAGACCCCATGCCGATGGTGTGGTTGGTTCTGTGAAATCTCCCACTGTAGAGTCTTTGGCCAAATAGCTCCATGAGCTATCTGTCAAAAATTCTATGGCAGAGGTAGCAAAGGCTGCCACCTCACCCCAGAATGCAAATGTTTTTGCACAATCCTCTCAGAAAGGAAATCAGCAACCCGATGGGAAAATTAAGAAAGGAAAAAAGGGTGAGGGAAACCAAAACAAGCAAAACCCCACAGACAATGTTGATGGGGGGAAAAAAAGAAAAGAAGAAGGCAGAATTCTCATGTAATTTGTGCCATGAAGATCACCTGACCCATTTATGTCCCATTATGGAACAAGATCAGAAGCTGTTAAAAGGCCAACAACCAGCTGTCCTGAAGGATCCTTTTCCCCAATGACAAAATTCAGCTTTAGCTTCAAATGTATAAGGGGGCACCCCAAATTCTCCTGACCCCAATTATATGAACATGGTTCGATCCTAGACTTTACTCCAGACTAGGAAAAATAACTATGGAACAGAGGCCTTGGAGAAGGGTAAGTAAATAGGTGAAACTTCCAACCCCGTCACGATTGAGAGGCTTGCTGAACCTATGCCCGAGATACCAAAAGGTGTCTTCAAGAAAACCTTGCACAATCCCAATGCTAGGGCTCCAGCAAACTACTATGTACTTGAATATTTAGCCCAGACCCTCATGCGATGTCAGCTTTAGAGGTGTTACAGAGTTGTCCTGTGTAGCGAGATGAACTTTTAGCAGCCTTAGGCAGTATGGACTCATCGATCCTCTTGGTGAAGTTTAATTTGTCTAATGTCAAAATTTTCCTGACATATCATGTATCCTTATCGATAGATGTCATCCATGGCGGAAAAACCATAGGAAAGGCAGTTTTCGATGAGGGTGCTTCCACATGTGTCATGTCCCTGTCTTGTAGGAAAGCTCTTGGATCTCTAAAGTTAGTTCCATCGAACACCCTACTTACTGTTTTCGATGAAAGGTCATTCCGTCCACATGGTATCCTACCAGATTTTGAAATTAATTTGGTAGGGAAAGCAGTGTCTGTTGAGGTAGAGGTGATTGATGCACTTTTGGATTATAACTTGCTCTTGGGAAGAAGTTGGACTTATGCCATGTCAGCTATTGCATCGGCCGTATTTTGGGTGGTAGTGTTTCCACATGAAGGGAAGTTGGTTACTGTAGAACAACTCTGTTTTACTCGAAAAGGATGCATGGAAACTAACGAGTCCATTGTACCATTGGTTGATCAGGTTAAACCTGCTTCAGAGAGCTTAGGGGCTAGAATGTACGCATCATTGATGGGCACATTTGATATTGTAGTTCTGATTAATTATCTAGGTTCTACTAGTGTAGGGAAGTCTATAGAAGTGGTTGTTGATAGAACAGATCCTTGGTTTCTTCCTTCCCACCATGAACCTGAAGTGCCCTTATCGGTAGTAGAATTAACTTATCAAGCTATTGTTCATACCGCTGTTGATCCCATTCTGGTCCCTCTCACAATCTGAGAGGAGCCAGAAGAAGCCTATCTTCTTGCTTGGGAAAATAACTCTTTACATTCTAGAGATTGCTTAGATATGGTTTTGCCTTCCGATGAAGCCATTCTGGAAGCCATGTGCGGATGAGATACGATCTTACCTTCGATCCTATTTTCTTCCAGATTTAAGCAGGATTGAGAACTAGGAGTTCCATATGAGACTGGAAGGTGATGTTGATACACTTATTAATCACTTACCAAGGGAAGGAATATTTGCTAAGGAGAATATGGCAAACATTTCCGCTACGATTCCTATCAACATCTCTGCAAAACTAAACATTGTGGAAAATGTACACATCGGCGCGAACTGCTCTCCAAAGGAGATTGCAATTTATACAGCCTTGTTTAAGGAATTCTGTGACATATTTTCCTTGTCATACGAGGAGATTCCAGGCATAGATCCATCAATAGTTGAGCATGAGATCCAAACTGACCCTGATGCTAGACCTTTTTGATAAAAGTTGAGACTTGTCAACCTGTGTAAAGCGACATCGGTTAAGCTAAAGTTGAGAAACTTCTGAAAGTCGGTTTCATTTAACCCATAGCTTTGACAGAATGGGTATCCAACCCTATTCCTATTGACAAAAAGCAAGGGACTATACACATTTGTACTAGCTTTCAAGATCTAAACAAAGCTTGTCCTAAGGATAGCTACCCCACACCATTTATAGATCATATTATTGATGTCTGTGCAAGAAGTGAAGTCTTTTCTGTTTATGGATGGTTTCTCCAAGTATAATCAAATCCAAATTAAACTGAAAGACCAACATAAAACATCTTTTATTTGTCCTTGGGGTACCTTTGCGTACAAGAAAATGCCCTTTGAATTAAAAAATGCAGGGGCAGCGTTTCAATGGGCAATGAATGTTTCCCTTCACAAAATTAAAGCCATTGCCAAAACCTACCTTGATGATATGCCAGCACATTCTCGTAAGAGGATCGATTGCCCAGATCACTTGCATTTGATTTTTGAACGATGCAGATACTACAAAATTCACTTGAATCCCCACAAGTATGTTTTTTTTGTTGAGTCAGGGAGACTGCTCAGATTCATTGTTTCCAACAAAGGCATTCAGGTGGATCCTTTGAAAGTTGAGGCCATCATAAATCTACCTACTCCTCATTCTGTCAGGAAGCTTCAAAGCCTGCAGGGGAAGTCCAACTTCCTTCAACATTCTATTGTAAATTATGCCAAGATTACTAAAGGTTTCATGCATGTATTGAAACAGGAAACCCCATTTATATGGGATGAAATCACACAACTTGCATTCAAGGCATTAAAGAAATCTTTGTTGTTGGCACCATTATTGTGTCCGCCAGATTACTCTCATGATTTTATATTATATCTGGCCTCATATGAGTCAACCATATGGGTAGTACTAGTCTAGGAGGACGATAAGCTTCAAGAGCATGTCGGCTACTATCTCAGTCGTTCTTTAGCTGACCCTAAACTTAGGTATTCCCATGTCGAGAAGTTGGCTTTGGTAGCTGTGTATGATATTTAGAGGTTGCATCACCACATCTTATTGAGCACCACGACGGTAGTGGCAGATGTTAATCCTTTTCAATATGTTTTGTCCCAATGGATAGTTGTAGTCAAATTCAACAAATGGATAGTCATTCTTCAAGAGTTTGACTTAGATTTCCAATCCACCAAATCCTTAGTTTTAGTTGAGCTCATTGCATAATTTCTGGTAGAAGAAGATGTAGCCATTGAAGAAGACTCATTCCCAGATGAGAATATCTTTTTTATTTCCACCTTTGACCCCTGGTATGGAGATATACTTGTCTATCTCCAGACTTTGAAGTACCATGCAACCTTCTCATGGGAAGAATGGCGTAAATTACGCGTACATGTAAAGAACTACCTCATTATTAGAGATACTTTATATCATAGGGGGGTAGATTCTATGTTGCGTCGATGTCTTACCTATGAAGAAGTAGAGATTGTCCTAAATGATGCCCATAGTCGAGTGTTTGGGGGTCATTTATCTGGGTTAACAATGGCCCAGAAGATCTTACGTGTTGATTATTTCTGGCCCACAATATTTAAAGGTTGTGTGGAAGCTGTGAAGCGCTATCATCCTTTCCAGCTTTACACCAAAAATATGCGGTCGCATCCTGATCCGTTATTTGCCATCATCTCAGTGGGCCCTTTCATGAAGTGGGGGATAGATTACGTGACATGCAAATCAGTCTCGGTTGGGGGGAATAAACATATAATTTTTCTTGTATATTATTTCATGAAGTGGGTAGAGGCAATGCCCACCTATAAAGCTAATGGGGAAACTACATCTCTTTTCGTTTTCAACCAAATTATCGCATGATTCGGTATCCCTAAAGAGATTGTCACTGAACATGGAAATCACTTCCAAAATAGTATGATGATTGAATTGACCACTATGCTAGGGTTTAGAAAAGAACATTCATCTTATTTCTATCCTCAAGCAAATGGTCAAGTCGAGGCTATAAATAAAACCTTGAAAACTATTCTCAAACGTACTATTAAT
This sequence comes from Pseudotsuga menziesii, assembly GCA_001517045.1. NCBI lineage: Eukaryota > Viridiplantae > Streptophyta > Pinopsida > Pinales > Pinaceae > Pseudotsuga > Pseudotsuga menziesii. Next base: position 209,819 of record LPNX010462939.1, read on the forward strand.
GTAGCCTGTTCCAACTAGCACATCATGCTGTATCCTACACTTTGGGCATATCGAACCAATGTGAAAACTACTATAGGGTTTTCTCCTTTCCAACTCATTAACGGAGTGGAAGAAGTCACCCGGGTCGAATGTGAAATCCCGTCCTTAAAGATTGCGATTCATGTGTTACCTGATACGACTGAGCTAGAAGAACGTTTATTACATTTAGAACATCTAGATGAGAAATGTAGAGATGCGTTGACAGCAAATGAGGCTCATAAAAATAGGGTAAAAGACCAACACAATAAATCAGTCAAGCCTTAGATTTTTTCTAAAGGGGAGCTTTTCTTGCTCTGGGATCAGGACAAGAACTCCTGGGGGCAGGAAATTTCAGGTCTATGTGGTTAGGACCTTATGTCGTTTCAAAGGTGTTGAAGAAAGGTGCATATTTATTGACATATTTTGAAGGGAATAAGCTTCCTGAGCCTAGAAATGGGCTCTACTTGAAAAATTACTATGCTTAGGCTTAGCACTTTTTCTATATTTTTATTGTATGTATTTTATGTACAATAGTTCACCGGTTTGTGTTTCTATACCATCTATTGGTTGTTACAGATGTCTTTTGAGTGGTTCATAGGTTTTGCTGATGGAACTAGTCACCACACTTATAACCTAGCTTCAGCCGCATGGGTCATTTACTTGCCCTCGGGACAGCTAATTGCCTCTAAAGGCGCTTGCTTAGGTCCTACTACCAATAATGTGGCTGAATACAGGGCTATCATTGAGCTTTTATGGGATGCTTTGTCATGTGGTATCACTCAACTAGAAGTCTGACTTGAGTCTCAACTAGTGGTTTCCCAACTCAATCGAGCTTATCAGGTGCGGAACCCCATTTTACTATGTCAGTTTATGCAAGTTAGGTTATTGGAAAGAAAATTTGATTTTATTACATTCAATCATATTCCAAGAAATCAAAATTCATTAACTGATGCGTATTCTAATTATATATTGGATTGGCATTTAACACATTTTGCATAAAAATATACAACAGACACATTACAAAACACATGTAAGTAAAACCAGCAATATATGTGTGTGTGTGTGTGTGTGTGTGTGTGTGTGAATATCTATCCATAGAGATAGGTTGAGTCTCTGATCGTCAGATCTAGTCATAACTGTATAATATACAAAAAATGGATCAAAGTCCATAAAATGATCCTAGGTCTAAGCTTGACCACCCTGGTCACCTGGACCACCCTAGTCCCCCTGATCATCCTGATCACCCTGTTCTCGAGCTTCTTTAGCCTCCTCGGCTGTAGCAGCCTCAACGACATCAATATATACAAGTATTGCTCTAGCTACCTACCTCATAAGGCATATCCAAACAAGTGGTATACCAACCACTAGCTCCTGCATAGCGGCAAGGATATGCTCAATGCGTAATGTAGGTACTCTTTGGGTAAGCCTGGCCCTCTTTCCCTTAAGAACCCTAATCAAACCCTAGTCTTCTCTTACCATAAGATGCACATACATGCATGGATGACCAACAGGGGAGACTGGTCCAATATCTACATTTTAACATTTTGAAGGATTAGAAACTCTTATACATATGTATATATATTTATGAGTAAAATTCATATAAAATTAAAAACATAAAAACAAAAATACCTGACTCTCCCCATGCTCCTCCAGGCGGGAGGACAAGGATGGTGTCACCTCAAAAATCTAGTCCAGCTTATGGAAACTACTCCAGTGTTGGTACTTGTCGCTCCCACCAAAAGTAGAAGTCGTCGTCGTATATGCTCTGAACCAATCCACCGCCTCCTTGGTGGAGGAATATTTCTCCCCACCTACTCAGTTTAGGTTGACGAGGAGAGCAAACTGGTAGTGGCACTGCATGACTCAAACCAGACACCCTCTCAAAGAAAAAGGCCACCAATATGCTAGAATAACCAATTTTTTTCTGTTGGCTTCTTTTACAGTCAGAGAGCTTCTTCCGCATTATCGAGATTACTCCTAAACACCAGTCATATAGAGCTCCTTGTAGACAGTACACTGCAAGTCTTATTTGGTTCCGAGTTGCAAGGTGAAGTGATGCTGACCCTACAACCCTCACTATAGTACTTTCCAAAACCTATAATGGAAAGCTACGAATATGAACAATAGGGATGCAACTACCCCTCTTTTGAGTACTAGGGTCGTACTATATATCTATGTAGTTTTGTACACTTAGAAGGTCACCACCTCTGCCAGTACCTTCCAAGTTAACCAGAGCTCCCCATCATGATAAACCAAAGATAAAGTAGACATATTCCGAGGTAACCTCTAGAAACTCACCTTGTAGGTCAAACATACCAAGCTCATGATCCTAGTAGTTTATCAAAAACTCTAGAAGGAAGACATTTGATCGCATAGGTGAGGTACAGAAGAATTTTAATAACCCACTTTGCCGCAAACCATTTACCATGGGGGCATCTTGTAGAGATTCTTGGTCCATGTCTTCATGCTCCCTCTCCTTCCACTCAAGCACCATATTTCAATCTGATAACAAGCCATTTATCAACCATTAAATTCATATAAACAACTCATTTTTTGGCCCTACATAGCTTTTTCCTACCTCGCATAGTGTACGCGACTATCCTTTGTGCAAGTCGTGTATTGTATGTGACTTTCCTTCAGGCAACTCATGTACAGAACAAATGTACATGACTATTGATATACCATACCCACGTACACAGTGTGTCTGCTTTGAGGATGTTGGAAAACATCCAAATTTTTCCAAAAATTGAAATTTGCTTGGATCAAATGAAAGAGCATGGAGTGTAGTTTTACCTGGCACTTGCGGTTTCAACAATTGTCCACGGAGTTGTCCACAATGAGCAATCAAAGGTAGAGGTGAAACTTGTCTATTTTGGGTGAAAAATCAAATGGTGAGTTTTGATTTCTCTTTTGAACTATTTATAGAAATATTATTTTAAAAAAGGGGTTTTTTCCTATAGTTGATATTTTTTATATAAAAATCAAACTAATATCATATCTTTTTCTTCAATGTGATAGGTCTAAATTCGTTTAAAGTTGTTTTCTCGGTCATATAGGATGGTTTTTGGCCATTCACATGCATTTTGCATTCATACCTAACCCATCTTAATCCTAGAATTACCACTTTAACCACAGACTATGGTATTTTAACCATTAGTACCTCGTTTATGCCATTGTTCTTCCGTGGATAGGACTTTCCTCACATGAGTATCCTCATTTAGAATCCACTTATTGTCTTTTGATACTCATGTTGCAATTGCCATTGGTTCAGGGGAGTCTTCTTAGCTATTTTTCACACCAAATTGAGCCTCATCTTGGTCTCTTTTTACAAGCTATCTTTTTATAAGACTCCCCACCCTTATGGAGTTTCTTTAGAACAAGGTCTAACTCCTCAAAATAGATTTGACTGCTGAATAAACTTGTCCATTGAATATCGTTAAGAATATGTGAATGGGAATCCACATTGGTGGTGGGTTGTCTCTTTCTCGGACCATGCGGAATAATACGAGAAAGGATCACTCTCTTTTCTGTGGAATTGAGAAGAGTATTCTCAGGTAGAAGGTTATCACTTTTCCGGACATGACGAACTAAATTTACGAAAAAGGAACACCCGGTATGAGCTTAGTTTTCTCTTTTTCATGCTCTGGACCTAAACATGAAAAAGATTCTGAGTGTACTTTATGTACTTTATTGTTGTAAGCCACATTTCTCATACTCAACTGGATCTTTCTGAGTGATCTTTCTTTCCTTCACACTCGTAAAACTCAAGCTATATGTTGCTCTCGAAGGAGCGTTGGGTAGGTGGTAATTTCACCTTTTTTGGACCTCCCTAACTAAGTACGAAAAAGGTTCACCTTTTCTTCTACATAAGTTAAGAGAGTTCTTCTGTGGTATGTTTTATACTTTTTCGGCCTCAAGAGACTAAATTGGACAAAAATGAACCCCCCCTGGAGTCTTCTTCAGATTTTTTAGACTCTCTAAACATGGAAAGAGAAAGTGAGCATGTACTAGTTCGGGCTCATAAAATCCACAAATTAGTGACACTATCAAGCATTATTCCCTCTTCTCTTCAAGCTTGTCAAAAAATCAAGAGAGACTTGAGTTGACTTTCTTGGACTTGTTAAAATTTAACAGGAAAGATAAGGAAGAAGTTTTCTTTTGGTTCTCAGTCGGTGGTAGAATGTCTTCCTTGAACATAGCACTCTTTGTTTTTTTCAATACTCATGTCTCAATGTTCACTCTCAACTCAGCTATCAATTTGAGTTTCTTACTCCTCCTCTTGTCAGTTATTTCTAGGGAATTTGATTATGTCTCCTACATGACAGATAAGTCTAGTTGTACTATCTGCAAAGTTAAAAGCTGCCTTGGGTCATCTCTGTGTCATGCTCACTGTTCAAGGATTTATCCCTACATCTGATCTATATCCTGATTCCATCATTTTCCTATTTGTTATTACTTGCGTATCCATTCCTTTACCCAGTCCCTAGTCACTCTTGTGATCCATTGGAAGATCTATTTCCTTCCTCATCATAGTATGGTTTCTCATCAACACTTCCTGACGATGAAGACCTAGAGTTTTTTATGATTGTACCTTAGGATTCACTTTAATTATTGGTGAATTACTTTGCTTCAGTTGTTGATTATCACTTATTGGTTGAAAATCTATTGAATCATATCCATGTTTGACTTCAATAACATCTATTCACATGGCCTAGATTGTACTAGTTCTTTTGGTTTTTGACGAAGATCTTAGGTTCATATATTTCGCCTAAGTTGTGCAAGATTATGTTGTGATCACTTACATAGCTTCCAGAGACTCATCATTATTGTATATTATGGCTTCAATCCACCTTCGTAATATATGTGGTCTTGAACCCATATCATATGATGTACTCAAATATTGTAAGGAGCTATTGTTCCACTATATTGAACATGGCATCCTCAAACATGACTTTGTATATGACATTAATATGTATTTGTTTTAGGTACTTCCTCTGCTCCATTGAACTTTTGAGTTGTCCAAGATAATGATTATAATGTATTTCAGTCATCGTTTTCCTCTGACCTCAAACATTAGGGAGCATCTGTTATCAACCCAAGTGGCACTTCTCCATCCGAGTGCTGACATTCCTTATGTTGGTGCACAAAAGGACATATTAGGATTGAAGTTTTCCAAAACACTATAGATGGGCATGATTTGGGATGCATTTACCCTTAAACCAACTTGCTACATAATTTTTCTAAGTGTTGAGTTGTGTATGCTACTATCTCCATTGCAACTTGCATACTGTACATGACTATCTACATTACAACCCACATACATTAGCATATACGGGCTTCCTTTAAGCAACTCATGTGTCATATGCAGGTTGCCTATATTAATAGTCACATACACCTCAGTTCAACCTTAAAAAATATAAAACACAATTAATGGAGATTAGTCAGGCCCTAATCATTAACTATCCCAACTGTTTCAACCAGCCCAACATTCGAAATCACTCTATTTCTGAAAGTATAAATAGAGGCCTTGGGGAGGGCATTAATAAATGAAGATTGGAGAGAAAATTTATGCTGGTGGTATATCTTCTGAAGTCTTGGATCAGCAGAAATCAAAGTCCTTTGGTTGCAGAGGAGTCCTTGTCTCAGAAGCTGGGTTGTATTCTTATCTCATTCACTGATTTTTAATAAAGAGAATTCTTCTTCCAACATTGTGTTGAGTCTCTTTCATGTATCATGGTTAATGAATATATTGATTATGTATTTGACATATTGTTTATCTAACCTATTATATATAAATGTATGAGATATTACTTGGAGAATTTCCTCTTTACAAGTGAAAGAGGTGCATTCCTAGAAGCTTTGGAGAGAAGAGGAGTGGGAGAAGATCAAGCTTGGATCAACCATCGATAATCGTGTAAGTCAATACTTTCTTCCTTTTCCCTTTCTATTCTCTGGTAAAGCTAATTGTCTGCAAGGTTAGAAGTAAGTTGGTAACCCTAGACCCTAGGTTACAAGGGTGCTTAATTCTGAACAACAAGTATACTTTTATCATTTTCCCATGCTCATAAAAACTAAATGAAAAAGGAAATTTATGGAGCATTCGTCTCCTTATTCTTTGGAAAGATCCTTCATAAATTAAGAAGGACCCAAGTTTACTTTTTCATATCGATAGTCATTTAAAGAGAAAGACACCATCGAGCCTTCTTCTATCTCTTCTTTAATATCATTAAAAATGAATAATATACTTTTAAAAAGAGAAAATGGGGTGGGGGGGATTTTCTATATTCATTCCATAAAGTGGCAGTAGTCAGTTGTGTCACCCTTTAACATGTAAGTTGTTTAAGTGAGTATATCATATTTGGTTTTTATCTTTCCTAGGAGCCTTACTGACCTTATGAGTAGTATTACTCCTATGTCTGTTTACTCTTCTAGTCATTATTGAGAGGATTCCAATGTATCCTACATTGTTACTCTATATCAGTTCTCTTGTGTGAATGATTCTAGGTCATTCCATATGCTACTCTATATTTTCAATGGAAATTTAAATCTAAGTGGGCCATCTGTGATCCAATTGACCTTATTTCCCATAAGTGTAATCCATCCTTATGTTGGTTGTACTTGGTGACTTGATTTTTTCACATTATCTATAAGATCTTGTTTGGTGTCATATGATGGGGGGTACATTAAGTCCCTCCTTCAACAATTTCCTTCGTATTGACACCAACTTACTATCTAGAAAGTGATTCTAGACACCATTAGTACCTTGGAGCTTGTAGTCCTTAGCAATCGGTTTCCTCTCGTTCAAAAATGGCTTTCCCTTACTGACTCTTGTTTGATAGATTTCATGAGTGTTTGAATTCATCTCAATTATTCACACTCATTATACTGTGTTAGGTACTTGGGTGTCCATTATCATAATTGGTGGTTCCCCTTGCATCTATTAATGATAGACCCCAATGATTGACAATCAAACTATTTCACCCATTCTCAACATTGAAACATATATTTGCATGTCATGTAATCATATGATCGGGGATTGATATGAATACCTTGGGTTTAGGGAATATTCATTTCTTATTTTTCTACCCTTTCCAAGTTGTGATGGATTACATCATTCAAGTACTTGAATACTACCATAGCACTACCATTGTGTTACTTGTGTTATTTTTATATCTTGTTCGATATATCCACATTGTATGTGTTGGTGGATATGACACTTATAATAACATATGTCCATAGTGCACCCTTTCATGGCTATGATATTATGCCTAGCATGGATCTACTATGTACTCTTTTGTGGCCTTGACCTTATTTGTGATAGCATGGATCCACAATGTACTTTTTTGTGGCCATGCTCTAGATATTGGCTCCATGGATCCATAATGTATTCAAGTTAGTGTCCATGTTTTGATCATATTACAAGCATGGGTATGCCTACATAGATGTTGTTATCACTGGAAAATTACCCAAGGTTGTAAAGGATATTCCCAGGTAACAACAAAAACCACTTTTAAAGAGAAAACTGGTTTTTTTCTCTTCCAAGAGGGATTTCTCACAAAATATTAACAAGGCCAGATATGTATAAGAAAAATTGTTTGTAATTGGTAAGATTGGTTGAGATTGAACACATGACCATTGGTCTATGGAGTCTATGAATATATATAAACATAGCTTTTGCATGGAAGTTTTAAATAGAGGCAAGGTAGCTGTTCAGTCACAGTCAAAATTTGATTGTCTGGTGAAAAAGGAAGAACATGAACAAATCATTAACACAGAGCATTGTAAAAATGAATTATGAATCAACTTTAGAAGAAAGGTTTGGTAGAAATCTAAAAAGAACAGCTATGGCATAGTAAATATGAATTCCAAACTTTTATACTCTCATTTCAAACATAGTGGAGAGATAAAACTGGAAAAACATTCACATAAGAAGGGAAAGTGCAGAATGCAACATGAAATAACACATGAATCTCTAAAAGACACCAACTTTCAACTTTGTAATTTAAAGAAATACTTGAAATACACAAATCTCCAAAATCTCACGGGTTCCAACCCTTACTTCATCAAATGTATGAATAGTTATACAATTGCTCCTTGAGCTAAACAATAAACTTAACTGTCTAATGTTTTCAACTGTGTATTAGCCTTTTTTCATTGAGTCATCGTCATTGAGTTATCCTTTCTTAAGGTGAAGGACCAAGGAGTATTTTTGGAGAAACCATGCAAGGATACCATACATCAAGACTGAAGGTATGGACACATTTTTATACATCATGAATCAAGGATAGAATCCTCCTCTGGTGATCTTGGATACCCATGCACTTCAGGAAATTAATGAATTCAAGAAGCTTGTAGGGGCTAATGGAAAAAAATCCACATCTTCAAGGAAATCTTAGTTTATCAAAAATCTTGCAGAGATCCCCTCAGTAGCTCTCCCCATGGCTAAATCCTACAAGACATCCATAAACCTTGTTTAAAAAGGATTGATCAGAAAATTCACAGGCATGTGGCCGTCGCCAAGGGAAATAGAATCTAGGACCAAAAGGAACTAGAAACCACTAATCAAGGAGGAAGTAAGCTTCTTATTCATTGGGAAATGATTCTTCATCTTCATCTTCAAAATCAAGAAAGACAAAGACCTCATTTCTACAAACGGACCATACTTCATGGGGCTACAAGGTTTGTACCTCAACAAATGGACCCTAGAATTTGATCCGTCACAAGACGCCCCATTTGCAATCCCGGTATGGGTGCAATTTCCACTCCTTCCCTTGCATTGCTAGAGCCAATAATCCTTAGAGGCAATAGGAAACACCCTGGGAAAGTTCATAGATGTAGCAGAAAGGAAATATCAATACTCTTGTGCATGGATCTATGTAGAGGTAGATATAGAAGTATGACTTTCGAAGGCCATCAACCTCACTATAGAAAACCGGTCCCATATCCAAGAAGTTGATTATGAGAAAATTCCATTCAAATGCATACACTACCTAGAATACTAGCACTTCATAAGACACTACAAAAAGAAAGAATAGGAACTAATGGAGACAAGGAAAGAAGCCCATTGGAAAACAAACCAAAATAAAGTAGGGGTTAAATCCAAAACCATATCTAAAGTGAAATAAGGACAACAATATCCTATGGTCTTAGGGCCTCAATCTAACCCAATCCCCTCAAATATTTTGTAGAGATAAGTGGAAGTAACATCGAATCCCTTCAACCTCTTGGATAATGGAAGAGCAGGAGAAGGGAGAATTACCCAAGGAACCAGCTGGGAAAGATCAAGAGGTACTACCAAAAACCCCATCACCTTTTTCACTCAAACTCTCCCACCAGAAGCCAAGTCTCATCCCCATCTTACGCTGAAATGGCCAAGAGAAGAACACATGAAGTGATCTCCACCTCAGAAGAATAACCCTTTGAAAAATATGCTAAGAGACAACAGAGGAAATCCAATAGAGAGTGAAGGGAAGAATAGGATGAAATCCAACAAATGCAAGGAAATTAATGCACCTTGGGAGGCTCCTTTACAAATAATCCTAGGACAATAAGCAACAAGGGAGGACCCTCCTACCACAACTAGAGTAAATAATGAAGTTGTTATCTTGGAGTTGCAGAGGACTAGAAAGTCCAAAAAAAGTGAAAGTGGTCAAAGATCTATTAAAAATGGAACCTACATATATCCTCCGTCTCCAAGAGACAAAAATGGAGGAAGAAGCTCTCATCACCCTCAATAGAGTGAATTGGAAAAAAAGGAGGATATGTCATCAGCACCAGAGTAGCTTCTGGTGGATTTGCCACCCTTTGGAACAAGAATGACTTTACCCTCCTCAACTCCTTCGAAACACAACATTGGATATTCATAGAGCTACAAAACCTTCCATCCAAGTTTAGTCTTGCTCTCTTAAACATTTACATACCTATGCATTACCTGGAAAAAAAATAATGTTGTGAGTCTCTAGAAGGATTTATTGATATCTATTCTCCCCCCCACCCAACATTATACTAGTCGGGGACTTGAATATGGTAAGGTTCTTAGAGGAAAAAAATGGGGGCTTCCTTGGGAGGGACCGCTTCAAAGATAATCTTGAATACCTCATCCTTCAATGGGACCTAATGGACATCAAACCCAAGCAAGGACAAGGAACCTGGATGAACAATAGAGTGGGAGTGAAGAATATTGCTTCTCTGCTGGACCGATTCTTAGCCCAATGCTCTCTCCTCTTGGAACAAAAGATATTGCATTCCTAAATTTTGGTTACTACTACTTTTGAACATAAACCCATCCTTCTCTCTATCCAAAATGTTGAAAAGTTAGGGCTGATCCCTTTCAGGTACATCCCTCAATGGATCTGTATTCATGGCTTCTATGAGAATGTGGGAAAGGTTTGGGAACAACCAGTTTCCAGCTCCCCAAGCTTTGTTTGGGAACAAAAGATAAAAAATACCAAGGTTTCTCTAAAGGAATGGGTGAAAACTAACAAGAAGACCCCAACCAAAGGCAAGGCAAGAAATGATCTCTTCCCTCCTAGAAGCTCAAATGCATATGGAAAGCAAGACCGTAGAGCCTTATGATCTAGAAAACAAAGTAAAAACACAATCCAAGACTTATCAAGCTTTTCACAATGAAGAAGAGTATTAGAGAATCAAATCCTATAGATTCTAGTTAAAATATGGGGGAAGGAACACTGTGGACTTCCATAAACAAGAAAATTATCGACAATATCATAACCATATTGAACAAATTCATTTGGAAAATGGACATATTGTCAAAGGGAAAGATCATTTGAAAGAGGAAGCTCACATCCATTTTAAAATCCTTTTCCTTTAGGAAGGAGATGTAGATGAGGAAAACACGAGGGATCTCCTGGGGAACATTCCGGATCTGATAATTCCTTTAGAGAACAAGAATCTCATAAATCCCTTTTCAAAAGAAGAGCTCACATCCATGATTTGGGGCATGGAACCGAACAAGGCACCAGGGTTAGACTGGTTCTATAGTCACTTCTATAGAGCTTGCTAGAACATTATAAAAAATGATCTAACTAGAATGATAACAAGTTTCCAACAAAAATCCATAATTGGGGGAGGATTGAACTCTAGTTTATTGGCTTTAATCCCCAAGGAGACTAACCAAACATGTTCGCTCGGTTCAAGATGATCTCATCATGTAACGTTTCCTACAAAATATACTCCAAGCTGATGGAAAATAGATTAAAAACTCCCCTTTATAAGGTAATCTCCTAGAACCAAATAGGATTCATCAAAAGATGACATATCCATAACAATTCCATCCTTGTCCAAGAAATAATCCATCCCATCAAGCCACAAAAGGAGAAATGAATGATAATAAAAGTTGATATGGAAAACACCTTCAACATAGACAAGCACTCATTTTTATACAGAGTTTTGGAGAAATTCAGTTTCAACATCTAGTTTATAAGGACAATTAAAGATTGCATTGGGGGATCATGGATAGATCCCCGAGTCAATGAAAGTCCTGTCAAATTCTTCCAAGCAACATGAGGGATCTAGAAAGGATGCCCCCTCTCCCCATTCCTCTATATAATGATTATTGAATCACTAAGCAGGAAATTGCAAATGGAAATGGCGGTTGGGAACTTTCCAGGGATAAAAACAACCTAGGGACTCGACCCCATAAACCACAAATTCTTTGATGATGACTCCCTCTTCCTTAGAGGAGCATCTAGAAACATTGCAAAAGATTTCAAAAAAAGCCTTCATTCCTTCTGTGTAGCCTCACGAGGGAAAATTAACTATAAAAAAATTCCATTTATAAATGGAACATGGATTAGATGGATATCACAAGAATTGCATTTATAATGGGAATGCAAGGCTTCGACAATTGGGATAACTTCAAATACCTAGGACTCCCTATCTAATCCGATGCATATAAATAAAATCACTAGCATGAAGTGGACAATAAAATAAAGGGAAAGCTAAGCAATTGTGGAGGACAATGGATGAATCACTATGGGAAGTTGGTGCTAATAAAATATGCTCTCTCCTTCGTCCCTATCTACCAGGCATCTGTAATACTAGCTCCAAAATCCTTTACAGACAAAATATCAAAGTATCTGGAAAGTTTTATGTGTAGAGGGGGGGAAGGGAACGAAAAAAAGTTTCACCTTGTAAACTAGAATGTGGTTAGAGTACCCAAAAAAGAGGGAGGCCTACAGATACGAGACTCCTCTTTAGAAAAATAGGCAATGGGTGGAAAATTTATTTGGCAAACTATTTCTCAAAAGAACCACTGGGTTAGCCAAACTATCTAGAAAAAAATATCTTACCAGCACTGGAAAAAGATGCTTGGACACACAACCCCTTACAAAAGGAACTCCCTTATGGAATCTGTGTAGAAAAGGAATGGAATTCTTCCAACCCCAAGTCCACTGGATCCCTAGAAATGGGAAGAAGATCATGATATGGATGGAAAACATTCTTGGACACCCCCCAGTCAATAGCATCATGGAGCTAGATGGAATCTGAGATTGGACTATGGGGAAAAACCTTAAAACCTTATATGAAATCTTAATATGGTCAGTGGATGGAATTTGGGACCAAGAAAAAACTAATAAAACACCTCTCAAGTTGTGCCCTAATTCATATCTATGACCCAAATAGGAGAGGGTGGGGGAATACTAGAGAATATACTGTTGGCATGGGTTATAAGATTCTTCAATCTAAAAGAGACCCCAACTCCCAATAGAATCTTTGGAAAATGGTTTGGATTCCATTTGAACTCCCTAAAGTAAATTTCTTTTCTTGGCTGATTGGAAACAAAAAATGCTGATAGGGGAAAATATGGCCAAAAGAGGCATCCTTGGCCCTCACTGATGCCCACTTTGTTGCAAATATTTGGAAACCATTGACCATGTTTTTTTGTACTGTAATTTCTCCTTGCAATTTTGGACTTTGTTCCTCAAAGAATTTCAGATTATAGCTCCCACAACACTAATATCCCTCAACTCTTCACATCTTGGCAGAAAATATACCCTTCCCCTCTGAGAGACAAGCTGGTGTGGAAAAAAATCTAGCTAGCACTTCCAAAGTACATATGTTGGAAGATCTAGTTAGCCAAGAACCGAGTGTTGGGAAATAGGGAAGACCCGGGTTTTAAACCTTTTACTTCGCACCAACAAAAGACCCACAGTGTTGGCCCTTTCAGCAACAACCTGCGCATAGGTTGCAGTCTCACCCAAAACAACTATGGGGTGCCACAGAATCAGGTTTCTGCAAGCAGAAGAGGGAGGTTAGTGTACCTTTAGCCTTTATTAACTTATAATCAATTAACACAGAGTTCCAACATTCATATATATAACTTCGCAGATAGATAAACAAACAGTGACTTGCTTAACCCTTTACGGGGAATTCACAGCGAAGGTATTTTTTAGCAGTGATCTTACTTATCAGATATATATTTTTATCAATGCATAAAGAACATAACAAAAATAACACAAGAACCACAACACCAGATATAACGTGGTTTACCCCCAGTGTAGGGGCTATGTCCACAGAACTGTGTTTTATTCAACTCTTTTACAAAATCACAGTTCTGATCTGCGCACTCAGCTGCAGATCCCTTCAAGTCCTTAAAGCCACGCACACAGCTGCAGGCCTCTATGCACACAGCTGCAGATCTTCTAATCACTTACAAAACTCTCTGCGCACACAACTGCAGAGGTCGTCCACGCACACAGCTGGGACTTAACCTTTTCTTACAAAAATAGCCTTGGCTTCGCAGCAATTCCTTATACATAAAACCCTAACCCGACTTATTTACAGGAGTGCCTATTTATATAGCGCACTATTACAAAACCATGGACTTAAACCATGGGCACCCCAAACCCTAAACCCTGGACTTAAACCATGGGTTAATTACAAAAAGAGGGTTTTGACTCAACCCCGACACCCCTAAGACTATTTTGAGTCGTAACTTCGCTTACAAACTCCTTCAAGCCCGCGGAGTTACCCACCTTAAGGACCGTTAGGGTGCGTGCCCCAACATGCCCCTAAGACTCACCAGTGTCCCGTCCCAGGACACTCTGCTGCTCTTCTGGTAGACAAACTTTGTCAGCAAGGATAGTGTACTGATTGTTGAGACCACGCATGATATTGTCGGTGGCTTGCTCCTTTTCTACCAACTCCTGCAGTACCTCGGCTGATGCTTCGCTGGCCTTTTGCTGTGCCAATGCATCATATTCCTTCAAAACTTTAAATTGGGTGTCCACAGCAATACTCAACTCGAAAGCTTCGTTGATAAGTGGCTGCAGAGAATTTTCCACTTCTGTTGCATTTGCTCTACACGATTCAATTTTGTGTTGGAGTTCGTTGCTTCGCTTTACCTTTAGCATTTTCTCCATGGGCGGTAGAGTCTTAATTACTGCTTTTACTGCATCCAATTCTACGTGTCATTGCCGAATGGTTTCTTGTAGCTGTCCAATTCTTGGATGTTCCTGCAGGGTGGTCCAGGTCTCAACACTGTCTTCTAACAGCTTTGTTGCACTGCCCGCAATATCAGAAATTTTGGCTGCTGATGCTCGAATGTTAGGAAGACTTCGACATGCTTCATCCAAAACTCAGACCAGTGTAATCCTCTTACGTTCTGCGTCCCTCTTTCGCTGCTCCGTGGCTACCAGCTGCACGGTGAGGCTATCATTCTGCTTCCTGGTATCGTCCAACTGTATTTGCGAATACTAGTCTCGGGCCTGGATTTCCTTTGCGATAGCTGATTGGCAGAGATGTAGTTCCACCATGGACATTTTGGTGTATTCAATTCCTACTGTCATGCTCATCTCTACGCAGGATGCTGCATCAGTTATAATAAGGGAAGCAGTGGATACTTGGCCCTTGTTTTCTTGAGCTGGCCATTGCCTGGGTCGAGCTGCGTGCTTACTGGGGTACTGGTGACTACAGTGTCAGTCATCGATTGTGCTGCTAAGTCCTTCAGCTCTGATATGTGCTGTGCGACACCACTGATGGCATCCAGATGCGCAGCTACAAACTCTGACCATTTCTTGGTAAGAACTTCTGTGGACTTCGACAAAGCCTCATCAAGCTCCTCTCTTGTCAAGCCGGGTGTGTCGTCGATATTCTTATCCTTTGATGCCTTCACTTTCTTTCGAGCCTACAGTTTGTTCAGTTCCTCTACTTCTGGTGTCTTGCGCTTATCCTGCCTATTAGGGTCTGGAGTACTTTTAACCGAGTCATGTCCTTCCTCTTCGTTGGTTTCCACTTCTCCACCCTGGTTGCTGTCATTCTGCTGCGACTTAGTCTGTTCTTCGCTATCTTCCAGGGGACTTTGCTGCTGCATGTGACTAGGGCCTGCGTCCACATTGGTAACTATGGGGAATCGAATGTGAGGTTTTTTTCCTACATCTTTCAACCATTCAGCTGGCTAGTGCTGAACTACTACTCGGATGTCACCCTCAGTGACTACATATGGTAGCTTGAACCATTGATGCTTTTGATCTGCGCGAGCCTGGATGAAAGTATGATGCATGTCGGCGTTAAAGGTGGCTGTGCCATCATATTGAGAGAATAACTCATTACTGAGCCATGGGGTTTTTGCAATCTCATACTGGATATTCATCATATAAAAGGAAAATACATAATTTGTCGTCTGTTGGTGTGCTTTATCCTGTGAAACCCACAGCGATGCGTACCTGGCTGCGCCAGACATGTGCTCTGGTGCATCAGAAAACTGTGCCTCAATAGGTTCTTGCCATCCTACCAGTGCAATGAGGATGAGAAACCATGAGTAATGGAAGGGCCTACCTTTCTCCTATGCGTTGCGAGCGTCTTCCAGGAATTCCTTCGCAATATACGCTGCCCAGTTGTAGCTGTACCCTTCAGCGTAGTTTATAGCAATTCTGATAACTGGGGCATGTACTTCAATTGGTCTGTACTTCCGTATGACTTTGCATGCTAAGAGCTCAGTTGCGAAGCGAATGTGATGTTCCTGAATCACGAAAGTGTGATACCCACGTTTTCCCTTCGTCACGCCGAAGCGTTCCTTCATGGTTTGTGTGAGCTTCGTATCCTCATGCTTCGAGGGAAATTCGGTCCCTGGATCAGGCCCTACTATTGGTAAGCTAGTGATCCTCTGAATGAGCTCTCCATTGATAGGAATTTTCTTGTCTCCTATCCATAGGTGGCCGTCATGAACTAGTGCTAGCAGCTGCTTGACCACTACAGTCACCTGTGTACCGCGACCAAAATGGGGAACATCGAGCATCTTCAGCAGACCATCTTGATCCAAGCCGGCAGCCCACCGTTTGACTTCTAATAATGTCACCCCAGTCTCATCGTACTTGACAAACTGCAAATACGTTCGTGGTGCAAACTATGGAAACTTGCCATGATCGCTTGTATCACGGTCGGCATACTTAAGCTAGTCTATCTTTCCTGTCATGGTCCCAACCAGCTGCACACCCGGTGGCAGTGAAGGGGTGCTTATTGTGAACTGCTTGTTCTGCTAAGGTGGTTTAACTCTAGATCGAAGAGGTGGAATATATGGTGGTTTTTGTGGTGCAATATTCTCTTCTCCTTCACTTGGGATTTCTACTGAACCAGGCGGATCCATTCCAAGATCCTCCGATGTTTGCCCGGATTTATTGTGTTGATCTTCGTTCCACTTAGAACGAACTTTAGGCTTGAACTGTTTCCTGGCATATTGTGTTTGAATTGGTGGAGTTGGTGCTGGTAGAGTCTCCTCATGTGCTACAGACACAGTGGGGGGTGGACAATGTTCTGCAGCCGTGTCTGTTCAAATTCTCTCAATAAGTCCTGAAGTTCTTGATCAGCGGACATAGGTTCAATTGTGAAACTGTGAAATGTGATTTGCCTATGCTCGGGTGTCTTCTTATGCAATCCATCGATCCAATCGGTCATAAATGTGCATTGAAGGCACCAAATCTAACAGGGATCCTATTTCCACGGCACTAGATTTCGGCGGATATCCTTAGGATAGGAAATTAAGGAAATTAAAGTAACGACGCCGCCAAATCGGCAGTGTTCCAACGGTCGGATTTTGTGCTGCAGCGCAACCAGTACCGTAGCTGCATCATAATAAGGACCTTCATCACGATAATGACCTTCGGCATATGCAGGCCAGTTCTACGACCAAACTGTGAGCTTCGCTCCCTTAGCATTTTGTGCCATCCAGCGAGGGCGGGACTGGGCTATTTCTTTATCACTAGTCACATTAGCGTGCCGAGGCCCAACCTCCATGTACCGGTTTTCGGCTACAGGTGCCTAGATATGGACAAACCTAGGTACCCATTCTGTATAAGGTACAAGCTTCCATGTTCCATAACAATGCTCCAAGTGATCCTGCGGCCTACTCTGCCCATTGAACCTGCTACGCGCCCTCCGGAGCTGATCCACAATTCTCAGGTGAAGGAATGCTGGACCAGTTTCCCAACTAGGAAGGTACTTCTTATGGGCAGTCCACCTTCTGGATGTGATGAGTCCAAATGCTAAATCTAGAGTCTCCAGTTTCTGTTCTAAGAATGGCACAATAGACTCCTCTAGGGATGTCGAACCATCAGAATCGGGTAAGGTTCTTGTCTGAGAACTAAGACATCTGAGGGACTTGGTAATTCTGGCACATCTATGTCCATGTATCTCATACAATCGGTTCTGTGAGTTCTCTTAACCATCATTTGAATCCGTCATATAGGAGTTGTCACATTGCCAATCCATAATACCTTCAAAAGTAGGGTCAATATAATCTTCTTCCTACGCTGTGATGTTATAGATGTGCTCCAGAACATCCTGGTCTTCGTCTCTGAGTGGTTCTATGTATCTTTCTCCTTGGGAAGGGTCTAAGGGTATTATAACTCTCAAACCCTTTCCTTCAAAGGTCATATATCTCTTCTTAAGGTTAATGACTGCATCATTTTCCATTGCCCATTCAATTCCTAATAGCGTTGGATAGGGATTGTTGTCATCAATGATCTCAATAACTTCAAAGTTTGCCAAAGTATTGACCCCATCAATATCTATTGGGACTCTAGGGAATCTCCCTAGGGGCACAATCCTTTGCTGATTAGCTAACCTCAACTGTATAGGGGACTAGGAAAGGGCAGGTTTTCCCATTTGCTCCCATGTTTTCTTGGTTAGGACATTGACTTATGATCCTAAGTCCAGAATGACATCAGTCATATCATACTCCCCTATCTGAACATTCAACCTCATTTCCCTACCAGTTCTTTGGACACGATTAACAGTTTTCTCCTTATCAACTCTTCTCTGAGGTTCACAGAAAGCAAGAACTTTTTGCAACTCCTTTAAAGCATTCTGATTCCGCAAGAGTTTCATACAACTCCATAAAAAGGAGGATAGTGTACTTACTTTATCCGTCGAAGCATCTTGTGGCTACGAGTCCTACTGATGTTGCTGTGCAGGTACTACTGCTGTACTAGGATCAACAAAATCGCGCTTGGCCTCCATGACTATCTCTTGTTCTCTTTCATCATCGAGTGTTGGGACTTTCTCAGGGGCCTTATGAACCCATGCCTCGGCAGGCTGTTTCTCCGTATTCTATATGTCCATCGTAGCTCCACTCCACGTAACAACATTGATGGCTGGGGAAGGTCTTTGCTCGACGGAAATCATCTGAATATTCTGGGTAGGGCCACTGTTTCTTTCCTGAATCTTAGCTATCAGCTGGGGGCACTGCTCGATCACATGATCTACTGCGCGGCAATACCAACATGTCATAGTGGGGTTCCGACAGTCCCTAGCCAGATTCCCGGCTTGGTTACAGTTGTAACACACCACCTGGCATTGGCCTCTTCCTTCCATACCACCACGACCACGACCTCCAAAAGCACCCCTACCAGAGGCACCACCCCAGTAATCGTAGCCATCATTACTCTGTCCCTCATTTTGCACCCGGTAGGCGTCGTAGCTGCGCTCTCTCATGAGGTCATAGCTACGACACTCCTCTTCATTATGCCCTAATGACTTACAGAACTTGTAGTAGGGGTTCCTGGGGACTTGTACATACCTCTGGAGAAGATGGCAGTTTTCAGGTCGATGTTGGCCAGTTGTCCGAAAGATCTCACAATATAGAACAATGGGGTTGAACGGGTTTGGCGCACCAGTATTTAGGTAATTTCTGACCACAGGATACTGGTCCCTGTCGTGACCTTCTGTCCGACATTGTGTACACCAAACCTCTTCATGAACGGTTTTTCCTTTCTTCATATCATGAAGCTCCAGATCCATCGCTGCCAACTGTTCTTGGATTTGGGCGATATCAGAATTATCATCGACAGGGGCGGTCTCAAGCTTCATCGCGATTTCCAGAGCCTCTTGCTGGTCGGCAACCTTCTGTTGCATGAGTGGAGTTCTGATATGTGGTAACAGTGCTGCAATAAACCATTCCTTGTGCTGCGTAGGTCCAATGGTGAAACTGACTTGGTCCAGTAGAACTTTGAACCTCTGATCAAAGTCCCACACTGATTCGCTCCGCCGCTACTGAATCTCTTTCAATTTAGTGATACATTGCGACTCTGATTTGGGCTTCTTAAACTCTTTGATTATTGCTGCTTTAATATCATCTAAAGCATGACTCTGAGTACTAGAGAATTTCATGAACCAGGTCAAATCTTGGTCCCTGAAAGAAGTAACGAGCTGTGCGCTTCTTATAGCTAGATCTGTAATGTTCTTAGCATTCCACACTGCTTCACATAAAAACCAGAACTGTTCTGGATCCTCTGATCCAGTTCCTTTGAAAACAAGGAGCTTAATATCATCAGTCAGGTGGGCCATGATAGATCTAGGGGTGTTGGGAGGGGGAGAGGAAGTAGGAGGGGGGGAATTTACTGGGGTAGACTGACCTGCGATAGGAATGCTCGGGCTAGGATGACTTTTAGACTACGATGGATTTTCAGTGATAACAGGTCTGCGCTGCGGGGTTACCAGAGGGTTTCCAACCGAAAGGGTTTCTTCAAGGTCAAAATCTGTGGGATTTATAGGGGAAGGTGCAGTATCCTGCCCTAATGAATACGATCCAAAATATGTCTTGTACCTTTTTCCACTTCGCAACAAACCAGTTTCTTCGGTGAAGGTGTTGTCACTTGCAAACATATGTTAGTAATTTCAAAATCTAACAGTCTCTTTCAATCAGAAATATTCTTTTTCAGCCAATAGCATTTTAATTCTCAAACTAAATGAATTCAAAAGCTTACCCCTTGGTCCTTTGAAGAGCTGTCGCTCGGCTTCACTAAAGGAAGTGCTCGTGTCAATGGCGAACTCTGTCACAAAGGCCTCAAGGGTCCGCGTGGCCCAGAAATCAACCGCGCGAGATATCTCATTGTTCACCCTTTTCAATATATTAACTCTTGCAAGGGTCCAAGCAGGAAACTGCCCTTCGCAGAAGTTCGTCCTTCTCTCGGCCAACATGGATAACCACTGGTGCAACTCTATGTGGATACTACCAAAGAAAATTTCATAAGCATCACAAAAAACATACCTTTGTAAAAAGTCACTTGCACTACGACGTGGATCTTTGTTCTCTTGCTCAGCGAATTTCAGATAAGTCTCATCAGGCCAATCACGAATTTCCTTCACAGAGGGCCTCCAGAACATAGCCCTCGAGGTACGACGTAAACCCCTCTTGAGCAGATACTGAGTTCAACTGGAAACGGAACCAATTTGTTTGGAAATAGGGCAGACCCAGGTTTTACACCTTTTACTTCGCACCAACAAAAGACCCACAGTGTTGGCCCTTTCAGCAACAACCTGCGCGCAGGTTGCAGTCTCACCCGAAACAGCTATGGGGTGCCGCAGAATTAGGTTTCTGCAAGCAGAAGAGGAAGGTTACTGTACCTTTAGCCTTTATTAACTTATAATCAATTAACACAGAGCTCTGACATTCATATATATAACTTTGCAGATAGATAAACAAACAGTGACTTGCTTAACCCTTTACGGGGAATTCACAGCGAAGCTATTTTTTAGCAACGATCTTACTTATCAGATATATATTTTTATCAATGCATAAAGAACATAACAAAAATAAAAAAAGAAACACAACACCAGATATAATGTGGTTCACCCCCAGTGTAGGGGCTACGTCCACAGAATTGTGTTTTATTCAACTCTTTTACAAAATCACAGTTTTGATCTGCGCACTCAGCTACAGATCCCTTCAAGTCCTTAAAGCCACGCACATAGCTGTAGGCATTTGCGCACACAACTGCAGATCTTCTAATCACTTACAAAACCCTTTGTGCACACAGCTATAGAGGTCATCCACGCACACATCTTGGACTTAACCTTTTCTTACAAAAATAGCCTTGGCTTCGCAGCAATTCCTTATACATAAAAGCCTAACCTGACTTATTTACAGGAGTGCCTATTTATATAGCGCACTATTACAAAACTATGGACTTAAACCATGGGCACCCCAAACCCTAAACCTTGGACTTAAACCATGGGTTAATTACAAAAAGAGGGTTTTGACTCAACCTCGACACCCCTAAGACTATTTTGAGTTGTAACTCCGCTTACAAACTCCTTCAAGCCCGCGGAGTTACCCACCTTAAGGACCATTAGGGTGTGCGCCCCAACACCAAGCCATATTCAAGAACATCTTTCCCAACCGAGTCCAAGTAGTTGGACAAGCCAAAGGATTTATTTTGGAAACTCTGAAAGCTTCAGGAAAGAATCTTAATTCCACTACCACTGAGAAGGAAAAGAATTGGATAGGGGATCTCCCCCTAATAGACAATCCTAACCTTCTAAGGCACCCAAAATACTACCAGAAGTGGAAAATAAGACTTTCTAGATTGGAATTTGAGAAATGGAGAAAAAAACAAAACAAAAACTGGTTATTCTTTGATGGAGCCTCCACAGGAAACCCAGGAGCAACTGGTGCAAGAGGGGTTCTATAGTCCCATGATGGAAACAATGAATTCAGATACAGTTGGGGGTGGGGGACCAAATCTAACAACCAGGAAACATATTTGGCTCTCTTAAAAGGATGCCATATAACCTACTCTTGGGTTACAAGGAGATACTAATTTGTGGAGACTCTATGATACTCATCAACTTTATAATTCATAGACATGCATTGCATAATGTTAATTTAAACTCGCTGGAGAGAATTCAGATGATGTTACCTAAATTTGACTCTATAAAATTCTGTCACATTCTAGGAAATATGAATGAGGATGTAAACCAAGATGTAAATCATGGATCCAATATTCACTTTGTAACACTCAACACCATAGTCTAGGGAAAGTAAATGTAGCCAGTGCCATAAAATCAGTCACCAGAGGAAGAAAATCTAACGGAGGTTTCATGATATTGGATCGAAACTATGGAAAAGGAAAAAATGGCTAGGAGATGAGGAGTTGGTGAGCTGAGGAAACATGTGGTGAAGCTAAGGAGCTTGATGTGTTGAGGAGATGTGGTGTTGATTCTGCATAGGAATTAATAGCATCGAGAGATTATGTATATTCTTCACAGCACCTTGAGCCGCTAGAAATTGTTTAATCTGTGAGTCCATGCAATATGCATGCATCAGTCTCCTTCTAAATATTTCATTGTGTATGGTAATGTATTTTGGAAGCCACCTCATCACCTTAGAAATAATTTCAGCATGTATTGGACTTTGAAAAAATAGAGAGACACGACTTGGTAATAAGCCTTCCATAGAGGAAGCTCTTCTCTCCTTACTACCTCTGCTATAAGTGTTGCGGTCTGAATGACCATTCTTCATCAGGATTTTCTACTTAAAGAACCATAGAATATACCATCATTGCAAAGCTTATCCAATGTTTATTTCCTCCCATCGCAACTATGCTAGATGTTGTAGCAATTTCAATCCATAATGACAAAATTCAGAAGACCAATATTGCATCACTAATGCAATTGAAGTATTTGCTAAATCACAACCATCCCCTGATTTTAAACAAACTTATGGGCATTATCAACATGATAGTTCACGATTCATGATTCATGTAATTCCAACATGTTTCAAAGCATCAGATGGGTTGGGGATTCTACAGCAATCTTGTCTTGTTTAATTTATCAAAATTTACTGCTGGTGATTGAGTGGTATGAATTGATTTAAATTCCAACTCGGCGTAGCTCAAAAACAACAAGAAACCACACGCAGAGATGAAACCTTACGAAGGGATGATCTCCATCAGCTTCTTGAAATCCTCAAGCAGAGGAGAATTTGTGTAAAGAGTCAGATTTGGTGTTAATCCACGTCCTATCCTTTTTTAGTAAAAACTATTTTAACTGTTTTCGTAAAATAAAAATAAAAAACCTAAGGGAAGAAGCTTAAAAATTAGCTCTAATATCCAAATTTAAGAAAAGTGTTATTTTCTTGTACCTCTACTGATATACGATATGAATTTAGTTAATAATACTTTATCATGCCAATATGAAATAACACTACCACCTCTTCAACTTGTCCAAATTGGGTCATTCATATCAGCAAGCATTCATATGGACTTTGCGAAAGCAAAGACATTTCTAGGATTTACTATCGATCAATAAATCATAGACTTTGGAATGCCAATTTTGTGAAGAACATACACAGACTTTGCTTTTTAGCCTAATCAAATCTTCATTTTTTTACAAAGCATATGTGACATGATGTAGAATATCCTTTATTTCATTAGAGGAAAGACCATGCAAATGGAATTTGGCGAGTATTGATGTCTTTGACTAGCAACCATAAATTGCCATCTCTATGAAAGATAGTGCCTATGTATGTATCATGCAAATATCTTAAGATATTGTCCTTGTATTAATAATAATAACCCAAATATCCATATTTTATAATCAAGTTAATCACTGTGTCCAATTACTTTACACAGGAGTAACATAAAATTCAGAAGCTAAGTTACTAGACTATGGATATGGATAAGATCCACCAATTTATTGAAAATATAGGATCTATCTAGTTGGCGCAGGAAAACCTTTGCAACATCAATATCTTCAGTTCAAGTACAATATTTGTGGGAACTTCCATTCATACCTACTGATTTACTCATATATTTTTTGTTTTTATCATCCTTAATCATTGTTGGTTTTTTTATGGCATACCATGAGTCTTCCCCCTAAAACAAACCACATGGTTTCACTACACGCCATTGTTATTGGATGTGATGTTTAATGAAAATGCAATATTGATCTAAAGGGGAGACTTGAAACTAATAGCATTATGCTTCAGTAACATATCATTACGTTTTGAGAATGGGGAAAATTTGTCATCGAGTATTTGGGAAGTTACTTGTATTATAATTGACAGAGGCACAAATCAATTTGTTAAGGATGTAGATTCATTCAATTTACTAATCTTACTGCTGATTCAATTTCATTTAGTGGTTTTACATATTTAATGCATCAGGCCATGAATCATATTTTTATTCTGTTTAGTTTTTATGAGTTTGGCATGACCTGTTGAGATACTTTATTCCTACATTATGATCTCTTGTGACATTTTCAAGGAATTTGATTTAATTTTTCAATTAGCATCTCATCAAAAATTGTTTTTTTTAATGTTTTTGTATTTACAGGTCATTCAAAATATACACGATGGTTAATAAATGGAAATTATGCATTGACGTGTCATATTACCCAAATCCATGACAAGAAATCATTGCTTATGTCCTAAACAACAATGCTTCGTGTGAGGTTTTCCAAACAAAGTGGGATATATGAGCTAGGACAACAAACACTCAAGCATACTATATTTCCCTCATTGAAGGGCTAAAAGTAGCCAAAAAATATGGTGCAAATAACATTTTGGTCTTCACCAACTCAGAACTTCTTTGTTGTCACATACCCCAATTTTGTAAAATAATGTTAATTGTTTTAATTATATTTCCTAAGACATTATGTTAAAATTAATGCTAAGTAGGAACTGATGACTTAGTAGAGTCAAAAGAAGTGGAATGTAATTCTGAATATTTTATTATTAATAAATAAAAGTGGAGAAAACAGCATGGGAGAGCTGTTAATAAGAGGTTACTGGTCAAACTGGTGGATGGAACTAGGTGGATGGCAAAAGACAAGTGGCATCATCCTCAAACACTTCCTAAGTTGCAGGTGGAAACTTCCCTATATTTGGGGTCATGATCCCCCAAGAAAGTGGGCTCAAAGCAGGTGGCTCAATAAATGACAAATAACCCAAAAAGACCTAGGAAATCTTTTAAAAGTACCCAATGAATAGAGCTGGGGGTTGCCCAGATATTTCTTCCAGAGAAGAATCATTCAGGTGGAATGTTATTTAGGAAGTTCATTGGGGAAAAAGGGAAAAATAGTAAGGAAGTTGTTCTGAGAGGAATGCTGCAGTAACTTGGTCTACTACAGCTTGCTAGCTGTAAGAACTTACTGATAAGTTCAGGATTGATAGTGAGATTGAAGATTGGTATTTGACTATTGCTGCACCTAGTTCCAGCAAGGGAGACCAGAGCAAGCTCGGGGGTCCCGAGGAGTCCTTGTTTGAGCACTCTCCAGGAGTTGGTAGGGAGGAACGACCTCCCATTGCTGTTGTTGTCCAAGTTCAACAGGTTCTGTCACCTAACTGTCTTTGTTTTAATAACTGTGAATGGTTGAATGTTATGTTTGTAGTTTATGATATAAAGATTTAACTGGGTTAGTGATGTAAATGTTTTTAGTTTATCAGTAATAGAATCTTTTGATGAAAAATAAGAACCCATTGTGTTTTTCCACATCTGGGTTTACTAGACCGTACTCCGGCACAGGGGTAAAATTATAAAGAAAGATGATATGATGATAATATAAAATAGAACATGAATGGAATTTCAGAGTGTTTCTTTGTATGGTTTTAAAAGAAATATCTTTTGTATCAAGAATTGTATTAACCTGTAATGAAGACTGTCAAGTCTTTTAGGAACAGAGAAATAAATGGTATTGTTTACTGATAGTAGTAGGTTCAAGAAGAGAAAACAATCTTCTTATTATAGTTACTTATTTATTGCTATTTGAACAACAAAGAAGAGTATAGTAGTTCACTAAACTAGAGTTAAGTTAGAAAAAAAAATGTTTTATAGTTTACTTACTTACAGATTAAACCACTGCAAGTATATTATTTCAAATTGAAGGAAGAATAGCTAGAATCTCTATTTATTTTTACAGGTACTTAGTTATTAGCAGAATCTACTTGGGAAGTAACATATTTCCTTTATTCAATTCTGTTCTACTTAGTTAAGTTTTAACAAAACATACAAATGCTAACTTATACTTTTTAGATGTTAACAATGTAGGACTTAGTTAGTTCTCTTACTTTATTTATATTGAAGTTTAAACCAGACAATAAGGGACATAGAGAATATGTCTACAAAGTAAATAATACAGTAATAAAATACTAAGTTTATTTACGTTTATGAATAAACATAGAACAAGGGTATCAATTTTATAATAACATTTACATTTCCTTTATATAAAATAAACTAAGAAGCCATAGCACTTACAGGTAAGACAATAGTCTTATATTATACCCTCTCTATTATATTATATTCTTTTATATATGTTGCATAGACTAAGCATGCAGATTATATACTAACTATAGAAGTAGTATTATTAAATAAAATTACAACTTCTATACTTAAAAGAAGAGAAGTAACTGTTAGTTACTTAAGTACTTGGTATAGGACTTTAAGTGTTTTATTTTATTCTTTAGTATATTATATATAATAAACTTGACAGATTTTATAAAATAACTAAAAATAAAACAAAATGACAATAAGAATAATGTACATGAAAAACCTACTAATAATTTATAAAATTATTATGAAAATAAAATCAAGTATATTAATGCGCTGACATTATTTAACAGAGTGACAGAATGTTCAATTTATTAAGCTTAAGTAAAATTTTATAATTACACCAAAAGTAGAAGTCACAGGTTGCAAACCCTTTTCCAAATCAGGCTCACGGCCTCAAATATTAAACAGTTATATAAAAGAAACGGAGTTATTTCTTTACTGTAAAAAATTTAGGGTAAAAACCCTATTTCATCCAAAATATACGGTGTTAATAACTATAAAACCCAGTTTAGTATTCTTTACTCACGGCCGTATTAAAAATTTACATAGGGAGGCTTTTACAGCCTGTTCCTTTATATAAACACTGTATTATATACAAAACAAAATGTATACTCACGGTCAAAGCCAGAGAGCCCTGCAGTAAAGCGAGGGTCTTAACAAACTATGAAAAATAGCGAAGCAAACAACCAAAACAACCAAAATCCATGAGGGTATTTCAGGCCGCAATGACCAACCCTTAACTTTCCTTGAGGGTTTGAACAAGATGGGACGGCCATGGAAAAGTCCAGGGCTTACTGGAGGCTAGCAGATTGTTCCTCTCTCTCGCGGTTTTTCCCCGAACGTTGAGTTATCACCTGTAACAAGAAGAAAACAATATTAATACCCTACTTACAAAATGAATACTTATAAATTTAAAGAAATTAAAGTATGAAGTACTGTAAGTAATAACAGCTTCGTACCTAAATTCTGAGGGATGCGTGACCTCCTAAGAACAGACAAACAAGCACCAGCGCGAGTAGAAGGAGACCCTTCATCGCTGCAAGAAGGTAGGGAGAAGTTATTGACAGAGTTAAGAGCCACAACGACTGAGTGCAAGCTAAGTGCAAGGAAACACGAAAAGCTGCCACAATAATAACCCAAAACTTAGCACAGAAAGCTACATTGCTCCCTAACGAGCCGCAGAAGGAATAACACTTATACAATGAGGATTTTCTGGAGAAGAGAAAGCAAACGAGGGTGAAGCATGCAGGAAAGTAGTTGCAGCTTACTCACAATGTCGAACAAAGGGAATATTCATAGTCAAACAACAGGATCCGAAAGCGATGGAGCAGTAGACAGGGAGGAGAATGACAAGTTAGGGTTAGAGGTGGCCCTTTTAACCTCACGATGCTTGGCAAAAACTATGCCACGTCTCACCTTAAATAATTTGCACATGGTGGGTAAATTCCCATAGTCATCCAGGAGCAAGCACGAGGAATGACTTCATCAATCATTTGGCTGAGTTCAAAGGTTCGACTTTAGTCATCAGCCGAGGTCAACCTATTATTTGCATTATGATAACCAAAAACACGTTAATATATAAGCCTTGCATTATAGCTCACTATTGGCGTAAAGGTTAAAACAATTCATTTGAACACATTATGATTCACCATCATTTATATTCTTTGCAAATCGTGTTATAGTTCTATGTTCATCAAGGGTATAGCTAGAAATATGGCATAGAACTTTGTAACATGTTCTTCTTACCTAATAAATAAATTATCAAAAAGTATACTATGTCTAGAGTGATAAGTGCATAATATAACCTTATATACAAGCTTGAAATGTATAAGGTAAAGGTTTATAAGAGTTATACTTTAGAGTTAAAACTATAAACTTGTTATGTCATGGTTTGTTCATGACCTTTCCATTCAGGTGAATGACTATTTTGTCATTTAACTCTTATAATCTTAAATGAAATAAGTTTTGTAATTTGTTGTAAAAATGAAAGTATAATACATATGTTTAAAGTAAGAATAATACTTATACAACTATTCACCCAACACCTATATTTTAATTATAGAATATACTAATGGTTGATTTTAAGGGTGTTGTAGAATCGACCATGGTAGGTATACTGTTAATAATGTTAATCCCTTGGGTCTTGTCATAACTATCTAAGAATAGAAGTTGGTAAGTAATACAAAAGAAAATAATAACAATTATTTCGATGATTGTTTTGCGTGGAATAAAGGTTTTAAACCAAGAAATTGTAACATACAAGAGTTAAGCTTCTAATCTCTTTATTAAAAAAATTTACCAACATAAATGTTAGACCATTAAACGATTTTGTTATGCATTCTTTTAAGATAGTAGCCACTAAGGACATGTCCTCTTATTTTATATGAAAGGGTTAGAATAAAAACCTGGTTACAGCAAGTTATCTATCTAACTAAAAATAAACTTTAGTTTTGGAACAGTTATTGCATAACTAGAACTCGTGTTTCAGGTTGAGTATATCCTTCCCAAAGAGCGGATTGAAATAATGTTGTAACTCCCTTAACTTCAAAAGTTGAAAATGGAAACAGTAATGCATATACCCCTTATTAATTTACATTGCAATGTAAATGTATGTGTGCACTTGGAAGGTAAACTGTAAATTCTATAACTTTGCCTTTTTCTACTCTATTTTTGTAAAGAGTTTAATTGAGGTCTTTTAACACTTGACATCTATGATAAATATAGAATAGTTCAGAAATCTTAAAGAACCATAAAGTTACTCCAGCTAGAAGAATGGACAGTTATTGAATTTACCTCAATAAGCAGTGAAAATTGTTTAGCATTTATCTTCCTACTGAACTTTTATTTTTGCGACGTACTTGTATCTTAAACACTTTAGAATTTCGACAAGCTGCAATCGAGCTTCTTACCTGTAGTCTGCAGGAACAGTAAAATGTTCTACATTAGCTCGAAAGCTAAGTAAGCCCAGTTTTTGCATGATAGCCCACCTTATGGTCGCGAAAAGAAACAAGTCAGTAAATTGAAAAGAACTGTTCTATCACTAAATACCACCAACAGATAATTCAAATAACAAGTTGGTAACATATAACTAATTAAATGATTAGTTAACTGCATTTATGTTAATGATATGCAAATTTAAAAATTTTAAATTTTTCGGAAAATTTGGGGTTTTGACATATGTAACCAAGTGAAAGGGGTGTATCAAGTTTGAAATATCAATTTAAAACCCGTCCATAAAGAGGAAAAAAACATTGTTGTTCAATTTCAATCATTTATGATAAATCACCACTCAGATATTTAGAGGATGTTGAGTGGTTTATTGTCTGGGACAATGTCTACTTTAGGAGAGAGTGTGAAAGATAAAGTGGTGTCATGTCTATTCCATCAAAATATAATGCTATAGATTGTTACACCTCTAGAAAATGTATATGTTCATTTGTTATCATTATTTTGGTGTTTGTTATGGTGTGGCTATTTAATTAAGGAAGAAGCCAATGCTAAGCTATATGTGACTCAACGTGTAATGACATTGGATCGTAATTTTTTTGTGTGTTTTTGAAGACAAAGTTATTTTTGGCTCTTTCAATTGGAAAATGTAATGATTGAGGGATCTTGTTATAAATATCACTTTAGATGAGTGGTAATTGCCTTTTGCAATTTGAGGTATGTTGTTATTTAAATACAACTATAAATTGTCTTATTTGTTGTTGTTGGAAACTGTAAATTCTTATTTTAGGATTTTCATATGAATCAATACCTCGACCTATATTGTCATTGCATACGTAAATTCTATGTGAAGGAATATTTCACATGATTAAGATACCCATCACCTAAAACAATCCATGAAACTACATCCTACATAACAATTGCTTGCATATTCCATTTGAATACAATATTTGAGACTTGTTAAGAGAAAATGGACCCCTCTCATCCTCTCGACAAGAAATAGACCCCTCTCATCCTGGAAGGGGATTCACTCTTAATAATTAACATGACCAACATAATACAAGTCTGTTCAACAGGAAGCAAGGTAGCCAAGAATTGGAGGCTTGAAAACAAACTTAGAATCTTAAGCACTACTCTTATGAGGAACCCAATGCTTATATTCCAACATGTTAAAAGAAAATATAATAAGCTAGCAGATTCCATTGCTAATAGGGGAGTCACCCTGAAGACTACAATCCACTACCTCAATTGGGACAACAACATTGAACTTGAAGATATAGAGAAATGGAAACAAATTTCCATACAAGACTACAACATCCTGGATGCAGATATGCATGTTGAAAATGATGGATGGAACACAGGAGACATGGCACATTGTAGAGAAAGTGGCATCCCCTCCCCCACATTCCCCTAAGCATAAATTGGATGCATTAGTCCTCTCAAATGCAATGAGAGACAATTCACGCATGCAAATAGGAATTTACTGTGCAAACTCCATAATGGAACAGTCCACCATGGTGAATTTCACATTGCCCTTGTACCAGAAATCCCATCATGAACTCCTTTCCATGCCTTTGGGTACCTAGTATGGGAACCAACTGATTCTTCACTTGTAGGGAGGGCCTTATAATAGGAATAAATAGGAGGAAGGCCCTCAATGTAAAGAGGTACATAAGATTATTGTGCGAGGTCCAGAGGTAGATACTGCATTGTCGCGTAGAGGTCCATAAGCCCGTCCTCTTGGAGAAATTTGGGAACAAGCATTCCATTTTTCAGCATACCAAAGCCCACGAAAGACTCGTCTTCACTTGGCCTTCCCCGATTCTGTCGGCCATGACTACTCATGGGAAATATGTGAACAACATCGTCTGGGAGGCCCTATTTTGTGAAGAAATCCCATACCACATTCGTGATTCCATTGCAGCCATGGAAACTAAAATATTGAGAGAATTCAAACTTTAGCTCGGGCCAGAGGTTGTGATTTCTAACTATTGGCGTTTGAAGTTTATTCTCTCCAGAGCCATGAGAGAAAGGGACAATTTTGGGTACTTAGTAAAGCTTACAGTCAGCACCTTCAAGGAATATGTTGAAAGAATCCTAGTCCACATGACATATATCATGAAACTCTCAAAGCTTCCCTTCCAGCATACCAACAAGGACACCAAAGAGACTAGCAGCAGCAAATCCAATGAGGACAAAGATGAATCCACTAGGAAGATCTAGCTACCTTTCTTAGTGACACTTGTTTTTCCCTCTTTTTTCTCTGTTTATGGTTTAGTTTAGTACCTATTCTACTTTTACCCTTTTTTGTTTTGTGAGGATGCTAATGTATAATGGATGGGAAGCTAAAGGGATGTTTAGATATTCTATTTGGACTCTTATGCATATTACTCTTGTTTGGCCCCATGATTACTGCCTGCCCCCATGTTTTTGGAGACATAATCGATTATGTATCTACTTTTCTTATGAAAATTGAGTCACATTAATATGAGGACCATGGAACAACTCACAGAAGAATTAGAATCAATTGCACAAAAACTTGACATGAAACACACTGTAATTAGGAGTTGCAGCTGTAAGAATGTATTCAATAATCAAAAGTAGAGATACAAAGTGATACACTAGCATGAATAGCCAGACAATTCAAAATCCCAAGGAGGTCATTTGAATTACATACATGATAGTGGCTTAGCTATCAGTTAGCCACACTAGACACATTAGTTAACCACCAATCAAAACCATAATTAACTCTAACTGATCCTAACTGAATTAGAGGCAGTAATGACTGAGTCTAACTAAATAGAACTCAACGGCATGTCAATCAGTAGGTGAGAGTGCATATCTAACTTCATTCATGTGAGATCAACTGAACTAAACTGAGCCAAGTCACCAAAAGTAGTTGGAGATGCCTTAAATCACTCGAGTTAACTGGAAATTACCAAGAATAGGAAAACTAGTGATGGAGGCTCCCATGCAGCTATAGTTTAGCTGAAAGTAGGTGGAATAAACATCAATTAACTGAATTTGGGTGCTTAGTTCAGGAAGATCATCCCAGAATTGCTCCTTGATTGAAGGAGGAAGCTCAATTAGCATCCCTGATTGAAGGAGAAGGCTTAGTTGGCCTCCCTAATTGAAGGAGTGTGCTAGTGCTGATGTTGATGTCATTAATTCGAGTCAATAACTTAGATAAGTGGATAAGTAGGCCAAATTGACCAAATAAAGATGTGTGAGTTGGATAATGACTTCAACACCCCCCTTAAGCTATACTCACGGAGGAGTAAAAAATAAATGCTAGGGCCTTGAAAACAAAGGACATAGGTGACCCTATACAAAAAGTAACTCTAAAATTCTCAAATAAATGCTAAGCGAGGAAAAAAGGGGAAAACCCAGTGGGAACATGTAACATACTAGATGTTAAGACCCTAGAAATATGATTTTTATATTGTTAGACATTATTTCACTAGAGGTTGGGATGAGGGACTTTGACATTATTATTGTTGTTGTTGTTGTTGTTATTGTTCTTAATTATTAAAACAACTCGCTCAATTGGGACAACCTAAAGAGTACAAGGAGCCATGAATTCAAAAGAAAGGGGGAAGGGGTAACGATAATTTGTTCCCTAGTGCACCTAACCCTTTTCGAGACTTTAGAATATGCCATTCCAAATATATTAAATTAATATCTAACCTTACAGATACTTTAGGAACCCACTTGATGATGTATTTAATCCTTTTTGAGAAAGTGTGCCCTCCCTCATGAGTTTCAGACACACTTGACCTAATGCTCCCTCCTTGATTTATATTCTCCATGATTTGTGCCACCATATCATTAATATCCTCCATTTTTCTATTTTGGCATCATTAATGCACCTATTACAATCGTGGAGATGGAATCTCCTTGAGTAACTCCTCCTTTGATGGTGTAACTCCACTCTCTCCCCCAAACTCGAATTTCCCCTATTTTGAGTAACTTTCTCTCTCCTATTTTGAATTCCCCTCTTAAGGATGTGTTCCATGTCTCCTTAATTTGAATTAGGGTTTCTTGTCAATGAAGTAACCTCACCCATGACTCTCGTTAGCTTACCCTGGGTTTTATTCCCCCCCTTTTCCTATTTATGCATGCATTCTTATCCTTTTTTTCGGGGGGGGGCGGGGCGGGGCACACCTTGGCCAAGTTCATGTTTAGAGCATGAAAATCTCTCCCTTTTCTTATTGGTCTCTAGATAACTACTCTATCCATCCAAGGGCTTACACATCTAGGCATGAGTGTGGGAGGAATCCATATCTCATCAAAGTGAAGTCGGACATGTGGTAGAGTGAGTTCTCAGCTTCA
The DNA here is from genome assembly GCA_001517045.1 of Pseudotsuga menziesii. NCBI lineage: Eukaryota > Viridiplantae > Streptophyta > Pinopsida > Pinales > Pinaceae > Pseudotsuga > Pseudotsuga menziesii. The sequence goes on from LPNX010462939.1 coordinate 243,682, forward strand.
TTCTACTGGTTCAGGTGCTTGCACATCCAGGCATAAGTGTGGGAGGAATCCACATCTCATCGGAGTGAAGTCAAACATGTGGTAGAGTGAGATCAACTTGTGTTCTACTTTGGAGAGTACTCATGCTTGTAGAATTCATGGTTTCATCTCGAGGGTGGACTGTCAAAGTAAAATATGACTTAACAACTCCTAAGGTTGGGAGGAAGGTTGTACTTTTGAAGCCAGTTTCCCCTTTCAAAAGATAAGTATATGATATTTGTTTATTTATTAATTTTAATGGTGTTTATGTGCCCATGGACCCTCATTTTATTCCTGTTTATGTTTATGATTATTATAGCATTGGGATGATATTCATGAATTGTAGATTTGGTTTCATTTATGATTCACTATAGTTAATATGTTATGCATCAGAATAAGTCTGCATTCCTCAAATATTTAGATTTTGTTTATGTTTTGAAATATTTTCTGGTAATGTTTGAAAGGTAGTTTGATATGTGCTTATGTTCCTATATTGCTGGTTTATTAGGTGTTTTACAGAAACTGGTAGATTAGATTCGGCTTATGTGATATTTGCAACATGTAAATATTAATATTGATGGTTAAATGCCTATTCATAAATTGGGGAAAAGAATGTATTTGGTTCTTGCATTTTAGTTATAAGGATGCACATTTGTTTCAATGGATATAAAGTGTACTAGCTTAGTTTTAGTTTTAGTTTTATTTTCTCATCTATAATTTGTCTTAGCCTTTTTTCTATGGTCTCACATTAGATGGGTTAGGGTTTATGAGAAGATTTTGCCTTTATTTGTAATTAGTATTTCTTTGTTTAATTGATTAGTGTTGCATCCAAAGGATGCCAGGGATTATGAGAAGGAGTTGACCTATTATGAGAAGGAGTTGACCTTCTTTTGTAATGACATATTTTTTAATTGTTTGAGTTGCACTGGTGTGGATTTTTATTTAACGTGTATAGTCATGTTTGGTTGATTACATATATATAATGCTTCCAAAGGATTGCATTTATACAATTGATTTGGAAGTTTTAGTTGAGGGTGCATCCCCTTCTCTCCAATTACCATGAGATTGGTTCAATCTGTTTGCAGTTAAAAAAAAATGGTGTCTTGTGAGGGCGTCTATAGGGAGAGGATCCCCTAAATCCTCGCATTATAATTTTGTTTTATTCAATGTACAAGTATTATTTTTTGTTTATTAATGGGCATTTTTTTCAGTGAAAATATTCTGCAAATTTTTAATTGATGAAGCCTTAGTTTCATGTGGTGTTTATTGATTATAAATCTTTTGTTTTAGAAGGGCTTTCAAACAATTGCTTTGTTTCTATATTTATTTTTGTTGTTTTCAATTTTTTGTTGATTTCAATTTGTATAATCATTTTAATAATTGTTACCTATGTAAAGAAATAATAAATACATATTACGTATATAATCCATCACTCAATAGGTCACTGTGGAGTTCATGTACCCAGGATAGAATTGATGGGGCTATTTAGAATTGATGGTGCTATTTATACTCGTGTCCGAAGAAATAGATTCTTATTGTTGCGTGTTAAAGTTTTAATGAGTTTTTTTTATATATTTTATTAATGTAGAGCCTTGACGCTTAGGATATCTTTTGTATATTTATATTATTGATAAGTAGTTGAGTTTGTGTTATTGTATTATGCATTTTTAGTGGAGATATTATGTTATTTATTATTGCAATTGAAATCTGAAATATTGTTTATTGGTTTATTTGTTATTTTTATTTAATAATTGTGTCGAGAAGTCGAGTATGGGGAGAGCTTGTAAAGTTAATTATCCGTCCTTAAAAAAAGTGGATCATAAAAAAAACACAATATGGGGAGATCTTGTAATGTTCTTATCCGCAAAAAAATGTTGGCCTTGCACATGGTTTTAAAACCATGTGGAAGGTATTTTAAACAACCCATGGTTTTAGGAGGGCCTTGCATATGGTTTTAAAACCATGTGTGGGGAGATGTTGTAATGTTCGTTCCTAACAAAATAAAAAAATAATTAAAATTATTATATGTGGGCCATAAATAATATTAAATATTAATAATAAAAATATTATATGTGAACCTTAAATAAAAAGATGTGTCTTTTTGTTTGAATCAAATCA
>LPNX010462939.1:246194-257975 GCA_001517045.1 Pseudotsuga menziesii
ATCATCATTATTATTATTATTATGGTATGGATGTAGCATTGAATTATTGCATTATGCATAAAATTGTTTGGTGGAGTGTTCTCTTGATTGATAAATGCATTTGCTTGTTAGACCAATAATATTTTTTTGATTGATAATACTAAGTAGAATCTATGTTAATTGATATAGCATACACCTAGTACAACTTAGTGTGCTTAATTATTCTGCACTCTGTTGTGAATTGTTTTGTAAATGCATATTTGTTGTGGAATGAATTGTTATTTTTGGATGCTTAATGAATTGATTGGTAAATTTTTATTTTATGCATTGCATGTTCATTAATATTTGTCTTGATAAATGCTTACACACTATGAGTTATTTATGTCGCATTGAAATTCATTGGGTGTGAATAAGTTAATGGTGTGTATATGTGTTGTGATCTTAGAGGTAGAGCCCTAATTCCTCTACCTAGTTTGCATTCATACACTAGGATGTCTTCCTCAAAATATTGCTTGAACATGTATTGAATTAAAAATGTGAGAGTGTACATGTTATGTAGTATACACATATTGTGTGTTACACTCATTGTTTTTTGCTAAACACTATATTGATTTAGGTTTGGAAGGAATTGATATAGGTAATTGAGTAATTACTATTTGGAAGGAATTGATATAGGTGATTGAGTAATTACTATGTGTGACAAAGATTAAGGTATGCATAAATACTTAATAATATATGCATTAAAGCTATTTGCATTGAAAATAACCAATAAATGCATTATTAGTTTCAGCATTAGTTATATCATGATAAATGATAGTGTGCATTGATAGTCACATAGTCTTTTCTAAGATTGAATGGATGGATTTAAATACTATGCATGGAATTTGATAATAAAATTACTACGCACTCACAAATGCAAATCTAACTTTTAACGGTGGTAATCATGAATAACTATTAGTTGCATTTAAATATCACACACAGAAAATTTAGTAGAAATTCCTTAGTGCATGGTATTCCCGTATAGGTACCATGGGTTGAGAATCTAATGATAATTGCATTACTATTATTGCATATGCATGGATAAAAAGTACAATGCATTTCATATTTAGATTGAAATGGAAGTATTGTGCATTGCATATCTATGAATAGTAAATCGAATTGGTATGCTTATTTGCTTAGTATTGCCTCAAATATTGTTAAATTATTTGATCCATTAATGCTTGTGCATTGCCTAATTTTTTTTCTTTGTTCACTTATTGAATTGGTTTATGCTTGTTATTAGGTAATGCTTCTTTTTACATTCCATTGAATTAATTGGTAAATGCTTAAGTAGGATGCATGTCATAACTACTAATTGGAAATTGCAAGCATTATTCGTACATTTTGTGTTGTAGATTATACATATACATTAAGTGTGAATGTGCATACTTAATGTAATGAGCCATTTCAGAAATCTCTCTACATAGATTGCATTTTTATGTTTAGGGTGCTTTATGAAAGGATTTTCTTGGGTAGGAATTGAAGTTGTAATCTTTGAATTGACATGTTAGTAAGTATTTTAGAGATAATGCATGTAATCTAGGATAGATTCTTAGTAATCTTTGTGGAAAATGTATCATAATGATTTTCATCAGCCTTTCATGCATTTTAAGTAACTTAGACTATGTACATAATGCATGATCAAAATTGAATTTGGAATTGATTAGAGTGTGTTTCAGTAGATGTTTTTTTTAATTATTTGATTCACGTACCTTTGAAAAATTTCCAATATTCTAGGTGAAGTATAGTGAAATTGAAGAAAAAAGAATTTAGATTCATGTTGTGAGTTACTTTATGTATCTTTCAAATATTTCATGTGATTAACTATAATTTATTCCTTGAATATGTGTTTTTTGTATCTTGTTAAACAATGTGTGTGCGTGATGCTAACCATGTGTATGTCAGACCGTGAATAAATATGCATGTTGAAGAATATTCTATATAACATATTTTTAAACATGAATTTAATCATATCTATGATTAAAATATGATTTTCAGATGGGTATACCTTTGATAAATAATGAAGGCAATATCATGAGTATCGACAACGTTGTAATGAGGATAGAAGACCCTGTAATGGGGAATAAAGATTGAACCTTGCTTCCACTCCACTAGTCCATGTTTTCTTGCATGGGAAGCTCAGAAATGAGAATGGTGAGGCCTGTCATTTCCCATAGGCCATGAAGAAACAAGCAATGGAGTAGGTGGGAAGTGTTTTAGTTTCCTCATAGAGGTAAAGTTATATTTCTAAGGTATGTATGGGAATACCTTTATTACATGTAAAATAAAATAAAAAAATGATTATTCTTTTGTAAAATTGTGCATGCATTATGCATCGAGGATGATGAATTATTTTAAGGGGGAGGGGATGTAACATACCAGATGTTAAGACCCTAGAAATATGATTTTTATATTGTTAGAAATTATTTCACTAGATGTTGGGATGATGAACTTTGAGATTATTATTATTATTATTGTTATTAATTATTAGAACAACTCGCTCAATTGGGACAACCTCAAGAGTGTGAAGAACCATGAATTCACAAGAAAGGTGGAAGTGGTAATGATAATTTGTTCCCTAGTGCACCTAACCCCTTTTGAGACTTTGGAATATGTCATTCCAAAGATATGAAATCAATATCTAACCCTACAGATACTTTAGGAACCCACTTGATGATGTATTTAACCATTTTTGAGAAAGTGTGCCCTCCCTCATGAGTTTCAGACACACTTGAGCTAATGATCCCTCCTTGATATATATTCTCCATGATTTGTGCCACCATATCATTAATACCATCATTGTTTCTATTGTGTCCTCATTAATGCACCTATTACAATCATAGAAATGGAATCTCCTTGAGTAAATCCTCATTTGATGGTGTAACTCCACTCTTTCCACCAAACTCGAATTTCCCCTATTTTGCGTAACCTTCTCTCTCCTATTTTGAATTCCCATCTTAAGGATGTGTTATGTGTCTCCTTAATTTGAATTAGGGTTTCTTGTCGATGAAGTAACCTCACCCATGACTCTGGTTAGCTTACCCTGGTTTTTATCCCCCCCCCTTTTCCTATTTATGCATGCCTTCTTCTCCTTTTGGGTGGCGTTCACACCTTGGCCAAGTTCTTGTTGAGAGCACAAAACTCTCTCCCTTTGCTTATTGGTCTCTAGAGAAATACTCTATTTGTCCAAGTGCTTACACATCCAGGTATGAGTGTGGGAGGAATCCATATCTCATCAGAGTGAAGTCGGACATGTGGTAGAGTGAGTTATCAGCTTCATTCTATCGGTTCAGGTGCTTGCACATCTAGGCATGAGTGTGGGAGGAATCCACATCTCATCGAAGTGAAGCCGAACATGTGGTAGAGTGGGATAAACTTGTGTTCTACTTTGGAGAGTACTCATGCTTGTATAATTCATGGTTTCAACTTGGGGTTGGACTGTCAAAGTAAGATATGGCTTAGCAACTCCTAAGGTTGGGAGGAAAGTCGTACTTTTGAAGTCCCCTTTCAAAAGATAAGTATATGATATTTGTTTATTTATTGAGTTCAATGGTGTTTATGTGCCCATGGACTCTCATTTTATCCCTTTTTATGTTTATGATTATTATAGTATGGGGATTATCTTCATGAATTGTAGATTTGGATTCATTTATGATTCATTACAATTAATATGTTATGCGTCAGAATCAGTCTGCATTCATCAAATATTCATATTTTTTTTATGTTTTGAAATATTTTCTGTAATGTTTGAAAGGTAGCTTGGTATGTGCTTATGTTCCTATACTGCTGGTTTATTTGCTGTTTTATAGAAACTAGTAGATTAGATTCAACTTATGTGCTATTTGTAGCATGTAGATATTAATATTGATGGTTAAATTCATATTCATAAATTGGGGAACAGAATGTATTTGATTCTTTCATTTTATTTATAAGGATGCACATTTGTTTCAATGGATATTACATGTACTAGAGTATCCTTAGTTTTAGTTTTATTTTCTTACCTATAATTTATCTTGTCTTAGCCTTTTCCCTGGGTTCTGAGATACCTAGGGTCTCACATTAGATGGGTTGGGGTCACTATAGAACAAACCCCCCCCTCAAGCTAAACACTAAAGAAGTAATTGTCTTCACTCTGATGAACTCACCCCCAACAGTGAATGTAGGTAAGTGACATTTTTCTCAGTAAATTTCTTGGTGAAAATATTTGCAATTTGCTCATTTGTAGGGTATTATTGCAAAACAATTGTCTTGTCATGAACCAACTCACTGATGCAGTGCATGTGGATCTCAACATGTTTGGTCCTCTTCTGCTAAACTAGATCTGTTGAGATATTTATAGAAATTTATTTGTCACAAAATATGACTTTGGATAAAGCACTACCAATCTGAAACTCTAACAAAATGGATTGCATCCAAGGTACCTAGATGCAAGAATTTATTGCTCCTCTGTACTTGAACTCTACTGAATAAAGTGCAATGGAAGCCTAATTTTTGCGAGACCAGCAAATGAGGCCACCAACAAACATAAACACATACTATGGTATCCCCCTCCCAATCTGAATCTATAAAATCGACCTACTCTAGCTCAGAATTTGCAGCATAGTGAATGTTGTAGGACCTAGTGCCCATAATGTACTGAAGGATCCTATTGGATACCTTCCAATGGAGTGCATGAGGATGTTGCATATATCTTGATACAACATTCATGGAATAACAAATTCAAGGCCTTGAATGTGTCAATTATAGCAAACTTTTGATCAGTTGGTAGTAAATAGTGGAATCCATAGGTGGAGTGGATTTTCCCACTTCAAGACTAATTCCTAAGACGAAAGGAAATGGTGCATCCTTGCAATCAACCATGTTAAATTTATTTAATAGTTATGCAACATATTTTGACTGGGTTACCATTATCCCATTAAATTCTTGGCTGATCTCTATCCCAAGAAACTATTTCAGCAGGCCAAGATCACTCATTTTGAATGCATGATGAAGAGCAGTTTTTATAAAGGAAATCGAAGCAAGTGTGCTTCCTGTTATCAAAATATCATCCACATACAATACTATGATTATAATATTACCCTCATACTGCTGAAAATATACATTAGGATCATATTTGCATCTCTGGAAGTTCTATGAGAGAAGAAAGGCATCTATTTTGGCATACCAAGACCTTGGGGCATGTTTCAAGCCATATAAAGGTTTCTACAACTTACAAACCAATGAAGTATCTGATGTATAACCTTCAGTATTCTTCATGTATATCTCCTCTTGTAGTTCTCCATGTAAAAACTCACTTTTGACATCCATGCGATGCACCTCCTAGTGTGTGGTGCGACAATGGAAAAAACTAGTCTTATGGAATCCATCTTTGCCACCAGTGAAAAGGTCTCATGATAGTCGAATCCTTGGACTTGGGAGAACCATTTTTCAACCAGTTGTTATTTGTACTTTCATTTTGATCATGCATCAACATTTTCCTAATATACCCACTTGCTTTGAACAAGTTTCCTCCTAGCTGTAAGGGAAACTAGCTCCCAAGTTGCATTTTTTCTGGAGAGAGTTGACTCTTCATCCATTGTAGCTTTCCATATCAGATATTTACAAGCATAGTAGTAGGAATTGGGATTAGAACAAATCATCATATAACAGGTCTCATACATCAAGTAATCATGACAAGAAAGATAAATACCTACTTTTTGAAAATTTGACTCGGTTCTTCTTGGATCAACAGGATTTCCAACATTTGTCCCGACAAAAGAGAGAGTATTTTTTCCAATTTTGGGAGATGAGTGGACATAGAAAAATATGATTCAGACATCATATCTGTAATATCATATTTTATACATCCATTTTATTCATCATAATGATCAGCAGAAGAGGAGGGAATTTCAATAGTTTCTTCCTCAACTAGTTCCACATCTTGGAGAGGCTCTTCAAAGCAGACACTTCTCTCAATGAATATAATTTTGGTTATGATATTAAAATTTTTATATCCATTTCATTCCTCTAGATACCCAATGAACATACACTCAATACTCTGCGGATGCAAATAATTCATCTTGTCAAGTGGAATTTGAGCCCAAGTAGTGGACCCAAAAACTTTGAAATTTGACACATCCAGTTTGTGTCCAAAATAAGCTTCGAAAGGAGGTTTTACTTTCATGAAAGAGGGAGAGAACCTATTCTGAATGTGAGAAGCAACATTCATTTCCTTATCCCAAAGGTTTGCAGCCAAACCTTTAGCTTCGAGCATGCATGTGGTCATCTCTTTGAGGGCCCGGTTATTTCTTTCCGTTACTACACCATTCTGCTGGGGTGTGTGTTAGATTTTTATCATTTAAGAAATATGATATTAGGATATTATCTGAGAGAATAACATGCATAGAAATAAGCACAAGAGATAAGAGACACAAAGAATTTTCATCGGGAAAACCATAAAGGAGAAAACCCCGCAACTTCCTCAGAGATAGAATGAGCACCAATGGCAGTAGTAAAACCTGAAAACATAAAGATGATCTCCAATAGATTGTTCTCTCTCTCTCACTCACTTGAGAGAGATTCTCCTCTCTCACTCATGTGCCCCAGTAAGTGAGTGTGTGTGTGATCAATAGAGAGGCTCACACTCTATTTATATTCTTTCATTCAAATAATGTCCACTTCAACATGTCAGACCCATTTAACAATTACTTACTAGGGCTGACATCTCTAGAAGAGTCTAATAACCCTAGTTCCCCATAATTGTGGGGACTATTTCCCTGACTTACAATGGAGGGTTAACCTCAATGACTTTACATGACTTGTTTACATTATTGAATCTCCTGATTGAAACATCGGGGCATGATATGACTCAATTACATTATAGATACTTCCTGGAATAAACATCAGGGTACAATACATAAGATATACAAGAAAATACATTTCGAAGTTACAAATACATCAACACTCCCTCTTAACTAGGAAGGTATTATCTCGACACAATTTATTAGTACGAGTCTTCTTCTCTGTATCATCTAGATCATCATCAAGTCATATTCATCTTCAAGTCATCTTCATATTCAATTCATCCTCATTGTCAAGTCATCTTCATTTTCAAGTCATCTTGATCAAGTCTGGATCATCACTAGATGATCATCAAGTCTGGATCATCACTAGATCATCATCAAGTCTGGATCATCACTGGATCATCATCAAGTTTGGATCATCATCATCATTGCTTCCTCTATCTCAATAAAATGGTGCTATCTCTTCATTCTTCTTGTCACAAGAAGCTCTACAAAGCCAACCCTTTTTCATGCTGGTTGCAGGCCACAAACTTGGAAAACTCATAGGTTTTAGCTGAGTAATTCGCTATACCTTTTGAAATGAGTATCCCAGATGTAACCTATAAGATCTAAACATCATTTTGGCTAAAAGTTACACTCTTGGGCACTCCTGTGTGTGTCATTTGATATACTCTCAACAAATTTGAGGCCAAGGAAGGTACATGTAGAACATCATAGAAGCTGCCATGTTAAAGTTTTACAATACCTTTGCTCGAAATGATCTAAGAATCATCTCCCATGTGGATGGGAATGCTGCTATCAGAGTCTGGGAATGAGAAGGATTATTTGCTTGCCACCATATGGTTCGAAGCACCAGATTCTATGAAGATATCTCTAGGCTTCGAAACATTTTCCATGAGGCATGTCCTCTTTTAGGCTAGTTCCGATCATGATTTTCTCTCTTCCTTGCACCTTCAGGAAGATTGATATTTTTTTATCAAGGAGAAGAGTCATTTCATCAAGATTTTTCTTCATGCAGGAATGTTCAAGATGAAATCCCTTTCAGCAATAGGGACACTTGATCTTTTCTTTTCCTCCTTTTCCTTTGTTCTTTTTCTTTCCTGAGCTTGAGGGCTCATCCAACTGTTGGTTCTTCTCCTTTGGCTTGGGATAATCAAACTTAGTCTTTTGATTCCTTTTCTTTCCCTTACCATTCGTAGCTTTGGGCCCTGAAGCAAACAATGATTGATATTTGGAGGATCTAATGATCCCCATTTGCACAAGCTTGTCATGCTCGTTTGTGAGGGACTCAATGAAGGCATTGAGAGTAGTTATTTTCCAATTCAGGGTTATGATATTCCTGGTATAGAATGTGGAAACAAAAACTGAGTAATTTGCGCCAATTTTGGGGAGGATGGAAAGGATGATCTGATCATCCTCCTTCTTCACTTCACACTACTTGAACTGGAGCACTAGGTGCTTGAATTTGGTGAAGAAATCAATGAGAGTTTTGAAGTTACCAAGGTGAAGAGAAATAAACTCATTCTCTAGCAAATAGATCCTCAAATCATCTTTCCTATCATACAAGGAGGCAAGTTGACCACAAATTTATTTAGGAGTCTTCAATCCTGTGAGATGGAATAGGAGATCCTTAGAAATGGAAAGGCATAGAAACCCAAAAGCTTCATCCATCTTATTCCAGTATATAGTTTTGTACACAACATGGTTTATCTCTATCTCATTGTCCATTGTGACTCTGAAGATTCATTTGTCACACAATTGAATCTCCATGTCCTCCTTCCATTGATGGTAGTTAAAAGGAGTAAGAATATCTATGGAAGAGGCCATTTTTTTCTGCTATAGTGAATGCAATGAAATACTTTCAAAAAATTGACAAAAACAAAAAATGGCACCATAAGGTTAGACAGACTGCACTTCTCAAGTTTTCATCACACCCATCTTAGTCAATCAAGCTAGTTTGATCAACAATTCCTTTGCTTAGTATTTATGTGGTAAACTTTCGACTTCTGGTGTAGTGCTGGAATTTTTGAGCTTTTTGTGCAAATTGCATCATAGATCCATCAAGGAATATGTTCAAGAAGAATATCCTTATTATTCCATGGCTCTGATACCATATGAAAATTGAGTCACAGTAATCTGAGGACCAAGGAAAAACTCACAGAAGATTCAAAATCATTTGCACAAAAATTTGACATGAAACACACTACAATTAGGAGTTGCAGTTGTAAGATTGTATTCAATAATAAAAAGTAGAGATACAATGTGATACACTGGAATGAATAGCCATACAATTTGAAATCCCAAGGAGTTAATTTTAATTGCATAAATGTCAGTTAGCCACATTAGCCACATCAGTTAACCACTAATCACAAGCATAATTGACTCTAACTGATCCTAACTGAATCGAAGAAAGTAATGACTGAGTCTAACTTAATAGAACTCAATTGCATGTCAATCAATAGGTGGGGGATCATATCTAACTTCAATTAGGTGATATCAAGTGAACTGAACTGAACTGAGTCACCAAAAGTAGTTAGAGGTGCCTTAAATAACTCTAGTTAACTGGAAATTACCAAAAATAGGAAAAATATTGATGGAGGTTCCCATGCAACAATAGTTTAACTGAAATTAGGTGTAATAACCATCATTTAAATGAATTGGGGTGCTTAGTCCATCCATATCATCCCAGAATTTCTCCTTGATTGAAGGAGAAATATCAGTCAGCCTCTGCGATTAAAGGAGAAGGCTTGGTTGGCCTCCATGATTGAAGGAGTGCATTGGAGTTGATGCTTATGTTAGTAATTCGAGTCAATAACTTAGGATAAGTGGATAAGTAGGACAAATTGACCAAATAAATATGTGTGGGTTGGATAATGACTCCAACATTTCTTCAATTAACTAATAGAAAATGTACTTCTTACTGACAAAAAAAAAGAGACAATGGTGAATGTTGAAGTACCATTTTCTTCTTTCTTTATAGATGACGCACAGAGACCACAAATTCATTGGTGGTCACAATCTAGATTCAATATGGAAATATTATACTTATCATATCATATCTCAATATTGATTGTTAGAACAACCCCAACACAAATCAAGTGACAAATAATCCATCATTATATTTTTTCAGTCTTAGATGTTAGGAGAGTTTCAATAGATCGTACTAAGTATCCCCTTAAGATTACCCAAACAAGTCGTCTCAATTCCGACACACCCTAAACAACATCCTTGGGATTTTCATATGTACCTTAATGATGATTCATGAAAATGGAGATATCTCGTCCACCACCTCAACATTTACCCCTAGCATAGTGTAGTGCCTCTCCCCCGCTCTTTTATCCTTTTGCTTTTGTAAAATAATGTAATCATCTCAGTTCTTGTACTTGTTTATCCCTTTCTGCTAGCTACCATTATATGCAATCTTTTGTTACTTAAGAGTAGTCTCACACATCACTAATGTGGCTTGTTGTACTATGTAGTCCCATTAACTTGCTTTGATCACTAGTGCACAATAATAAAATGGTCCAATAATAAAATTTTCTTATCTTATATATAATTGCTTAATAATATGCTTATAGTTATAATCTAAATTAAGATTACAAAACTTAAATATACATTATGCATGCGCCTTATTATAGAAGTAGAAAAGTATCTTCTATTTATCTTGGAATTGTCATAAGGTTAGACCCTTTTGGGCCTTTTGATGCATCAATAGCTGGTCGTTTCTTATTCAAGCCTCTATATTACATATTGGTCTTTTGTGGGGGAACACATTATCTAGATAACGATTTTGTTGCTTGCTAGTTGATGATTAAATACGAATTCCTTGGGACCATTTGGAAGGTGAAAAATGGATGCAAACCTAAAATATCTTAATGAATGATGCATGAACATAATCAACATTCCTTGGTTGCTAAGATACTAGTACAAGAGGGATCTCATTTCAGAGCAGAAGATCTGGAAAACAATGCATTGAGAGTTAATGTTCTTGCTTAAATCAACTCAATTTATTAACATTGGTGAGTCCTGCATGGGGTTGTCCATGATTAGTTGGTTCCTTAATTAGATGAAGCCTATTGGTAGTCTACAAGAAATATGATCATTGGATCTAGGATATCCATGGTGTCCTAGTATTGTTTTTCTTCAGGACACTTTAGTTACAAGGAGTAGTTGTAGCCATCTAACTATATTCCCGAGGTTTATTTGTCCCCGATCCTCAATCCCATGATCCCATGGTGTTGTGGCATTCCTTTCATCATTTAATATTAATGGCGACTTCTCATATGTGTCTTGCTCCATCAAGAAGTAATGGTCAGTTGTGCTATAACCAATTTTTTTTTCAAACTTTTTTAAAAATATATATCGAGTTGAAGTGTCAATTATAGAAGTGTTTCTCAAAGAATCCAGTATGTGCTCAATGTTGGTATCATGTTCAACACTTTGTTGTTTTTTATGTGAAGAAGATATTTTCTAATTTCTATTTAAATATTGAATTATTTTACTTAATAACATAGTTTTATACTAAAATGTGATGTTAAATAATACTATTTTTGAGTTCAAAATTCAACATTTCAATCCAACAAAAAGATCGAAAAGGTTTTGAGAATCCTTTGGAAAAAATTCCAAAAGACCATTCTTAGTATAAATGGTCCACCCCATTGCATCTAACGGGTATGCCATACCACTGATAGAAACTATTGTCGATTTTTACCTTTTCTCTCATCAGATATCCGACTTAGTTCCCCATTTTTCCGATAGCCATGGAATACCTCCAACTCCCAATGTTGTCTCCTATACAACCCTCTACAAAGTATTTTAGGTAAATGTGCCAAATATCTGACAGATTTTTCATTAGATATTATTCCTTCTTGATAGGATCTAAAGTCGAATATATGAAAAATATGTTGTAGAATATTCAACAAATATGTCATAGAATATCCAACATGTATTTGTCGCATATCTAAATTTTATATTAATATAT
>LPNX010462939.1:271200-291432 GCA_001517045.1 Pseudotsuga menziesii
GATTTTCACTAAGCTAATGTAATATATCATATTGAAATGAGAACCTCAAATGGAAATAGTAAAGGATTAGATCTTACCAATTTGAGGTGTTCGTCCTTGTCCCGGAGTTCGCTGATCTAGGGTTTGTCGCAGAAACCCTAATTTTCAAAACTTGGAATATTTTAGATCTGATTGGATAAACAGATAGATCTCTTCAAATGGAGCTGTCCAATGTACTCCTTTTCTGAAAACAGTGGAGGGAAGCTCCCGAAACAGAAAGCCCTAATTTACTGATTTCTTCTGTAGAAATTCCTATTACTGTTTCTGTAATATCTCCAAAATTACTGATCCTCTATGTCTGAAATTTCTTACGGATATAACCTCGCATGTCCCGGATCCAACACCACAGGTTTCATCAGAATTGGTTTCACCATTTGGGACTTATGATCATTTTCCCAAGGTGACCTGTTACTGGACTGTTCAGAACAGCGAAGTTGTACGGCCTGCCACGTGTCACTGGTTCATCGTCTGAGTCTGACCTTTGGACCATAGAAATTAAAGTCCGTGTCCTTTCTGTAACATCTTCAGGAATTCCATTTGGACCTCTGTAGCTTAAGATATAGCAGATATCCCCAGGTGTCCTGTTTAGGGATGAATTCTGGAAGAGGCTGGAACCCTAACTTGGAGAGATCATATCTCCCAGAATATAGCGAATCAGAGTTTTCCCTTTTTACACAGTGTTCATCAAGATTTTAGCTTCGGCCCCTGCAATTTTCAGCTTCTGAGAATTCGCCAATATCGGAATATAGCGACTGTACCAAAACTTATCAGTTTTAGTATTTAGGGTTTCTCCTAGCTCAAGGTCAAACTAGGGTTTGACTTTCCCAGAGATTTACCCAACCAAATTTACTGATCCAGGTCTCTAAATTTCGGTTTTGATGAGGAGAAAAATCCTATGCTGGTCTCACCCAAAAATTCCTCTTCTGTAGAAAGACCTAATTTCCACATCGAAACTGAAAATGCTTGAAATTGAATTCTGTATCGACAGAAAGATGCACCCTTCAATGGAGAGTCATCCTAGCATACTTGTGCTGAAAATCTGTGGAGGAAGATCCACAAAATAGGAAGCTCTAGTTCCTATAGCTGCACAATGTCTTCTTCTCAGGTTAGCTCTGATACCATGTTAGTTTTTCAACATTTAAGCTAGCATTATAATAAGATCTTTTCACTGAGAGAATAACAAGCACAACAATCACATAAGCACATCACAAGAGACAAGAGACACAAAGATTTTAGGAGGGGAAACCATAAATGGAGAAAACCCCTCAACTTCCTCTAAGATAGTATCACCACAAGATGTGATCCCAAAATAGTAAGATGACCTCCCTTCACAACAGCAGCCTTCTGTCTTCTGTCAAGCCCAAGAATTTCCTTCTCCAAAAGTGCGCCACACTTGAGAGAGCAAGAGAGCTAAGTCACAAGTGATAGTTAGAGAGACTCTCACTCTCTATTTATATTCTTCCATTGACTTGAAGTGCACTCAACCTAATAATTACTACTCGAGCCTACACCTTAATTAGTGTATAATAACTCAAGTGCCCCATAAACAGTGGGGACTTACCCAATGACTTGATATGACTTGTTTACATTATAATCCTCCTCATCGGAACATCGGGGCATGACCACATGACTCAAATACATAATAGAAACATCCCGGAATAAACATCGGGTTACAATAATATAAAATACAAAGAAGAATACATTCCGAAGTTACATATACATCAACAGCTTCTGCTACTTTCACTGTTGCTTCTGCTATTTTGTTCCTCCTGCTTCTCTTGTGGCTCTTCCACTTCTTGCTCCTGAACTATTGAGTTTAACATGACATATTCATCATTGTTAGTCAGACTAATTCCCTTGTTCTGTTTTTTTACTTGCATCTATATGTTAATGGAATACCACATCTCTACTAGGAATTAATTTATGAGTGCTGGGGTGAAACATCTTATAAGCTTTGTGGTCATTGCAATACCCAACAAAGACACATTCAAGTGATTTAGCATCAAATTTTCTCCTATCATCTTTTGGTATGTGGAAAAATGCTTTACAACCAAAGATTCGTAGATGCTTAACTTGTGGTTTATATTCATTGAAAACCTCAAATGGTGTTTGAAATTCTAATTTCTCTGTCGGACTCATATTTTTCAAATATACAGCAGTATTCACATCTTCTGCCCAAAAGCCATTAGAAATTTGCTTACCTTGGAGCATGATGCGTGCACATTCAACTAATGTTATGTTCTTTCACTTTGCTATCCCATTTTGCTAAGGAGTGTGTGATACTATAAATTGTTCTTGGATACCATTCTCCTTACATTATTTCTTGAAAGCTCCAAACACGTACTCTCCACCATTGTCGGATCTGAGAATTTTAATGCATTTTTCTGTGTGCTTTTCAATTATGGTTCTGAACTCCTTGAAGTATTCAAATACATCTCCTTTCCTCCTTATGAAGTACACCCATGTGTATCTAGATCTATCATCAATAAATGTTAGAAAATATGATGCACCTCCTAAAGATCTAGTTTGCATAGGTCCACATAGGTCTGTATGAATTAATTCAAGCAGATCAGTTTGCCTCTTTTCTTGAAGCACTCGGAATTCATTTCGATGTTGTTTTCCAAGTGCACATGCACTACATTCTAAATGTTCATTCTTTATTGTAGGCAAACCTTCAAGTAATACAAGATCATGGTGGTTAATATGGCCATACCTCTGGTGCCAAAGTTTCTCTGTGATGATTACGATGGATGCAAGTGCCTGATGACCATCTTTGCTCACATCCAACTTATACAGTCCTCCACATATTGAACCTGTAGCAACAATCTTGTAGTGGTTTTGAATGTCTTTGATATGGCACTGGTACTTGCCAAACTCTACCTTTAGGTCATTCTCGGTTATGGTTGAAACAGATATTAATTTTTTCTTAATGCCAAGCACATACATGACATTATGAATCTATCTCAATTGACCATTAGATAATTTCTTTTTTATTATTCCATAACCCTGCACTTGGTGTGACATATTATCTCCTAAATAGATATGAGTGTCATCGTGTTTCTCTTTGTATTCATCGAACCATTCTCTCTTACAAGACATATGTGCACATGCACCTGAATCTATGAACCATGCATTCTCATCATCTCTCTCAACGGACAAAACATCTTCAAAAATAAATATTCTCATATTTTTAAAATCATTAATTTCATAGGTGTCTGTATTTGCAAAATTTCCATTGTAGTTTCTATTTCTATAGAATTTCTTCTGATAATGATTCCTATTGAGGTGACTTGGTTTTCCCCAATGATGACCATCTACATTATTACTATCAAAATCAGTCTCGGCCATACCTTTGTGTTTTTGATGAAATCTGCCTCTATCTCCATTCCATTGTTTGCCTCTGTCTCCATTCCATGGTCTGATCCATGGTTTTTCTCTGTGTGGATATCGACCTCTCGCCATCAATGCTAAATCTGAAACTCTAGCATCCAGATCATAGTTCTTCATTCTTTTTTCTTCTTGGAGTAGAATCCCTGTAAGTTCTTTAAAATTTGGGGTTTTTTCTCTGGCTGCAAGTGCTGAGATAAACACCCCTTTTAGAGTGACTCTTACTAAATCAGAACTTTCAACAACTTCACCTATGTCACCTAATTTATCAGTGATTTTTTTAATGTGAGAAATAAATTTGCTTACCCCTTCATTACCCTTCATCTTGATTGACAACAATTTGGTTTTGAGAAACAAAACTCGATTTGCATCAGTTGTTTGATACAAGCCTTTGACCCTATCCCATGTTGCCTTGGATATCGTACAATTTCTAATATGCTAATGTTATCTTTGATTGACATCCTCAAGGTAAGTTTTTCTTTCAGCTCCCGCTTATTCTAGTCTGAAAGCAATGCTGCAGTTGCAAATCTTGGCTCATCTTCGGTCACAATCGACCACACATGATTCAAGCATAGTCATCATCTTAATTTTCCAATTTACATAATTCTCACCATTTAATTTGAATGCTTCATTGATGTAAGTATCAACAAGAGGTGGATTTCTCATTTTACCTTGTTTCGACTGAGTTGGAGGGCTGATCTATATTCAATGAGGAAAAAAAATGCAGAACGGCACCTTGTCTACTTGTGAAAGGCGTTTCTAGGGCGGTGCCTGACATTGGTTTAGGAGTTGGCTTGAGCATGGCTATTCCAACTCACTACTTCAGCGGTACCACTGCTTCTCTCCTTTGGTGGACAAGCTGTATCATCACTGTTTCTTTGTAAAATTGGTGGAGGCACTGCTCTTCTCCTTCAGCTGATAAGCGGTGGCCAAGATTCTCGAAAAAAAAATAGGTCTCTTTCCACGCCGGTCTTTACCATGTGGCTATCTCTTCACGGCGATAAATACAACACTTACGGCCGCATCAATGGAATGACGCCCAACCGCTTCAATACTCACAATGTCCTTCACGGTGATGGGAATGCGCTGATCTCACGGCAGAGATTTGTTCTTCTGCACGGTGGAGGCAAATCGTTTGTCTTCTCTTCACGGCGACTGTTAAAAAAAACTTCCGCGAGTTCTCCTTCACGCGGCCACATACA
Organism: Pseudotsuga menziesii; assembly: GCA_001517045.1. Taxonomy (NCBI): domain Eukaryota; kingdom Viridiplantae; phylum Streptophyta; class Pinopsida; order Pinales; family Pinaceae; genus Pseudotsuga; species Pseudotsuga menziesii. The sequence continues at coordinate 275,829 of LPNX010462939.1, forward strand.
ACACTCTTCTCACAGCTCAGTCTTTAGTCAGGCATTCACGCTGATCTCCGGGGCTACTTCACAGCAGAGATTGCTCACACTCATTCACGCGGGTGATCTTCACGCTTCGGCGGGGCTCACAGCTGCTACACGACTGCTCTCCATGGTGATGGGCTCTCCACGGTGTCATGTTTTTTTCGCACGACTTAAATCCCATGGTGATGAACGTTGCGATCTCGTTCAACACTTGGACTATCTCCACGCTGGATTCTTCCAGACATAAACAGGAAAAAAATTCAACGAACTGGCTATCACCGCTTCAGCTCCAATACTGGCTGCGACTTGTTGATAGTTTGGAAGAAAATCACAGCAATCGCTGCTCCACTCACTCTGGGATTTGTCACGGCAGAGGAAATGATTTACGCAGCCAAATAGGGTTCTTTGAAAAAAATGTTTTGCTCCTTAAAGCTTCCACTCACCTGGAGCTCTGATACCAACTAATAATATAGAAGGCAGGCAGTGTATCAACTAATAATATAGAATGCAGACAGATCAGAGCTCATACTGGCTAACACAAGAATGGTCAAACCAATACTGTGAAGAAATTACAATATATAGTTGTAGCAAACCAACAACTAAATCCGTGGATTTGAAACCTTATGAAAAGTACACATCAACCCTAAACCCTAAACCTAGATACTCTGCAAACATTTCTACATTATTCCATATCCACTTAAATGTCAAAGTAAAAAATTGGCTACTTAAACCTTCCACTAAAATAAATCACAAACAACAAAATTGGAAGTACCCTCATGCTTATCACTACAAAACTAGGAAAAAATATTTTTGAAGGTCTGTCGTGTAACAACATTTTGCAAAGCGTATTCTCATATTTGAAGCTCTCACATGTAACAACATTTTGGAAAGTGTATTCGGCTTAACCCAGAACTAAATTCATCAAAGTGGTCAAATCTAGTATAATAACAATAACCAAAATAACAAGTACCTTCGATTTTCATAAACCCAGTTTACAAACATTGAACAACATTCTCAACTCGGGTAAAATTACAAAAGACATGCTCACGGCACTCCATGAATCTAGTTTATGCAGCTGAGTTAATATCCTCTCCTCCACATTTGTGGCCGAGAGACGTGCCTGATGCTGCTTCTAGCTGCCATCTGGGTGCTCTCTTTGTTCATTGCTGTGCTGGTTTGATTGTAATGTTTATGGGATCTATCGCTACTGATTTGTAAGTCCTTACGAATCTTCTCTGCATTCTCGGCTTTATCCTTCAAATCCTGATTATATGACCGAATTTAAATTATTTGATTAACATCTACCATTTTATTGCTAGAAAGCACCATCATATTTTGTATGAAATGAATGGCTGGACAACCTTACCTTGAGTTGATCCCGAAGACTGTCCAGCATATATTCTTGAAAGATATACTTGTTGAGTTAATAAGCGCGACACAATTAAAATAAATGTATCAATTGTGGGCTGCAATTAGTTACCTTTTCTTGGATCACCTCTCTCAGCTGAGAAATAAGAGCAGCAGTTGTTTTTTCATTAGATTCTATCCGGTTGGTGCATTCCAACAAGATGGTTTCTTCTAGAAATAATTCATTAAATAACTGTATAGACGGCGTAATGTCCACAGACCCTGTGAATATGCTAACCAATGCTGTTTAGCTGGATCTAAGCTCATACTCTAATACTATAACCAGAAATAGCACGCATAGCTGGAGAATATTAAAGTCTAGAGGTATTTCACTTCATTTTGTTTGAAAGTATAGCTCCAGTAGAAGTATTGAAACTGTCTAAGACCTTTCATGTCTGCCTGAGAATTCTGAATACGGGTGAACAATGAATGTCTACCTCTTTTTTCTGTATATCAGTGAATTTAGACTGGTGTAAAGGCAACTTTGGAACTCCTTTGGAAATTTGGATTTTCTTGTCCTCACAAATCGTATCCTTAGTAGGGTGATGAAATCCCATCCAAACAATATGAAATGGAAGAACAAACAGGCTAAGAGAATCCCACTACCCAAAAGGACGGCTGGCTAAAGAATGACAACTAGGCTACCACATTCATGACATGTCCGGTTGGTTTCCTGGAACTTAAGCCCTCTGGCCTCAACCCTGGCTAGGTGGTGCAAGGAGGACTACAAAGGGTTAGCCTTCGGTACAAGATGGAGTGTGGTATTCCACCCTGATTTTTGAAACCCCTTCTTTGCGGCTTACTTCTGGGAGTCTTGACAACTGGGCTTGACCATGTCAACAAGTACAAGAGGATTTTTGTCCCTAATGGGAAACAACTATATCTTAAGATGTGAGTGACAGAGAGGTGTTATTTGGATTCCTATCCCCAATGTCCTAACTTAGCTACAATATTGTTTTGTCCTCAAACGAGGTTACAATGTTGGTTGTATTAAGTTATTTTTAAGGATAGCTTGGAGTCATAAACCAATCATTTTGTTTTTAGGGTGTGAAATGTGTGCAAATGATGTGTGTAAACCCCAGGGTGTGAGATGTATGTAAACCCCAACAATCCTACGACAAAGATGCAACGATCTCATTGCTGGGATGCAAATAAAATGCAGATAAATAGCAATAAAGAATGGTAAATATAATGAAAAATCACAACTAATTTATTTGAGAACATAAAATAAACATAAGTAAATAATCGTCTAAGGAACTTACGAAGGTGTAGGAAACACACTGGGGGTCTCAACTACAAAGCTTAACTCTTGAGGGGCTCAGATACAAGAAAAAAAAGAACTCGAAACAAACCAAGGGGTTGTAATGGATCAGATCTAGATAGAAACAGGTCGAGAAGGGGTAAAACACAAAAAGGGAGCCTGGAACAAGGATCTCAAACACCAAAACAAACTAAAAAACTTCAGGTTGCACATGTCGGCGAAACATGTGCGATCAAGATTGCACAGAACTAGGAAATAGTCATGATTGGGCCAGAGAAACAGTCAAAAGACTTAGGTCACACAAAGCAGAGGAATAAGTAAGACAAGTCGCACAAAACCGAGTCACAATAGCGACCAGGGTCTCTCTGAAAGCCACGACATGAGCGATCTGGATTTCTGAGAGAGGTTGCACTTATCGGGGCAAAAGGCATGACCTAGGTCATGCTTATAGAGAAAAAAAGTTGTGATTGGATCACAGCTTTCCACCGGAGAGGTGCAACTCGGACAATTTTTTGAATAATGGTTGTTGGATAGGGCCGAGGGGCAGGCATTGAAGTAATACAGGTTTGGATCTGTCGTGAGGGGATCATATCTCTGATGGATGAAGGCAGCAAAGGAAAAAAAATCAAAAAAAAAACCTGCAAAAAAAAGGATCTATATGGATCAACTGAGTGGAGTCACCAAAACTGTTGTGGGGATTTTTCCCCATCTACGTGAAAAGCACCAATCTTAGCTCGTTTAGATAATAAAGTAGGGTTCAACAATAACAATAGGAAGAAAAATGACGATAACAATATTTTTTATATTTTCATGATATATAATGCAAAACAAGACAAGACAAAAGATAACTTTTTTCTAAAATGTTGGGCCACCATACCCGTTTGAGAAAAATGGTTCTGCATCTCCACGATTTTGGTCTCCAATCTACTCCACATGTGGTTGTCGAATAGGGAATGTCGATCCAAATGGGTATGGAGCACGCTCAGCATACAACGTGGGTAATGGTGTGGCAAAGTAATTGCAGAAAAGTATGTTGTGTGACTGAGAGCAAATTGCGAAAAGTGTTTTCAAGGAGTCATTCACAATGTATTTGCGGCATTCAAGCTTGTATTTGACTAATCATTAACCCTTCGGAGTTTTTTCCTGATGCTGATTCTGTTAGCTCCTCGACGAGTCCTTCTTTTATATCGACTAGTACTGGTTCACCTTGGTTTGATAGACCAATCAATTTGTGGATTACTTCACAGGATATTTCGACTGGCCTGTCAAAGTAAAATTTACCATTGTGGTACCGGCTTATGATAAATTTCACCGTTGTTTCCTTCGTGCCTCCAAAACAAGCCATGAGTGGTGCATTGATATAATTTACAATGGTATTGTGGTTGATTTTCTCTATAGCTTGTGTAGGCCTTTTGTTGACATAAGCCCACTCTTTAATCTCAGCCCATAGTTTCTCTCATGAACGCTCCTAAAACTTAGCGTTCTTGATGAATTTGAGTCTCATCATCAATGGTGTCTCTATGGTCTATAGTTCTTTAGCCTTGGCTGCAGCTCTTGTTTGTTTAGGTGACATCTTGTCGGTCTGCTGGTCGAGTTTACTTCGGTATTCTTGGTTTTTAGTCATCTGGTTGCTAAGTTGCTCTCTCTGTTCGAAATGTTGTAAATGATCCTTTGGTGGTTCAGTATTAATAGTTGATGCGTTCGACGTTTTTGTTGATGGGTGTATTAATGGAGGACATGATGGTTTAGAATGAACACTTGAATTTGAGTTAATGGTGATTTGATTTTGTCATACATATTCATGAAGGCATGATGGGACTTTCGAGGTCATTGGTTGATGTTGATTATGTGAGCGGCTGATGGGTGTGATGTCGGTTGTCATAATGGTGATTTCTTGTCATACTGTTTTATGTTTTCGATTCTATTTTACTTTTTAGATTTTCATATTTTTATAGCTTTTGTTTAACCGTTATGGTTGTTATTTGCTTTTTTTTTTTAACTTGTTTAGTTTCTGTACCACTTTAGTCGAGCACCATTAACAAGTTTCTAAAATACTATGCCTTGTAACGTATTTAGTCAGAATGATCCGTTGTCATGTATCTCTTCGACAACATAGGGTCCCATCCATTCTGTATGTAGCTTTTTGGGTTTTGCTTTTACCCGACTATTGTATAGTAAGGCAAGGTCTCCTATCGACAGGTTTTTGTTTTTGATGTTTCGGTCATGCCATGCCTTTTGTTGTTGTTTCTGGATTTCCCGATGTTGTAACGTGATTAGTCGGTGTTCTTCAAGCTTACTTAGTTGCAATAGTCGGTCCTTTATTCCTTGTTTGACATCGACATGTAAAATTTCTGCGATAATAGGTGTCTGTTGTCGAAAGTGTAGAGGAACTACTGCTTCCTGTCCATAAACTAGTCAAAACGGTGTTTGGTCGGTTGAACGCTTATATTCCATTTTGTATGCCCATAGTACTGCAGGTATCTTTTTATCCCAGTCGTCTTTGTCGGTGTTACATATTTTTGTTAATCCTTTTGTTAATGTTTTGTTAAATGATTCGATTGCTCTATTCGACTGAGGGTGGTAAGTTGTACTCTGACGATGGTCGATTTGGAACTGATATGTTAGTGTTTTAACAGTTTTATTAATAAAGTGTGTTCCCTGGTCATTGATTAGGGTTAATGGACATCCAAATATGGCAATGATATTTTCATAGATAAACTTACCAGCTATCTCACTGGAACATGTGTCAACTGGTTCTGCCTCTACCCATTTGGTTACATATTTGAGTGCAGTTATTATGTACCTTGCACTTGTCCTCCTTCCTAGTATGGGAAATGGTGCTATGAAGTTGATGGCCTAAATTTCAAATGTCAAACTTGGGTTTACTGATATCAGGGGCATTTCTGTACTAGGCAGAGGTTGACCTAGCCATTGACATATGTCACATTGGCTTACAAAAAAATTTCAATATTTGTGAAGTGTTGGCCACCATAACCTTTATTGTTGTATTTTCTTTATAGTTGTATCTGCTTGGAAATGTCCTCCCGTAGGTCCATAATGTGCTTCATACATAATATTATCCCTTTCATATTCTAGTACACACCTTCTGAGGATGTCGTCTAAACCCATTTTATATAGGAATCCATTTGTCAGACTATATGGTACAGCTTTCATGGCTAAGATTTGTTTCTTTTTCGTACTCATGCCTTCTAGTGCTTGTCCATCTTCTAAAAACTGAGCTATTTCCTCCAACTCTACTGAGACTACTTCTATTTGAAATAAATGTGCATCCGGTAAGTCGTCTTTGAATCCCGTCGGTTCCTCCCCTGTGTCGATTTGGGATAAATGGTTGGGATCGACATTTAGCTTACCTAGTCTGACCACGACTTCGAATTCAAATTCTTGGAATAGAAGTAGCCATCGACAAATTCTTCCATGGTGTTTAGGATTATTTACAAGGTATTTTAGTTCTTGGTGGTCAGTGTAAAAGATAAATGGGTTAGCTAGTAGGTAATGTCGGTATTTTTGTAGTGCAAAAACCATTCCTAATGGTTCTCTTTCTGTTGTCGAATAGTTTCTTTCAACTTTGTTTAGTTTTCTACAACTATAGACTATAGGGTAGTCCATTCCACCATCTCATGGCTGAGTTAGGATTGCTCCTATTGCTAAGCCTTGTGCGTCCATGTGAACATGGAATTTTGATCGACCAGTTTGGAAACCTTAGGATGGGTGATTCGAATAGCTTTCTTTTTAGTTTTTCAAATGATATGTTGCACTCCTTTGTCCAGTTAAATTCCTAATCCTCTCTCAGCTATTCTTCCAGTGGGTATGTCATGTCTAAATAATGTCTTATGAATTTTCTATAGTGTCCTGTATGATGAAGTAGTACCCTGACTTTTTTTGGATTCATTGGATGTTTTAAGTCGAGGATGATTTTTATTTTTGCGAATTCGACTTTAATACCTTCTTTATAGACAATGTGCCCTAATAGTATTCCTATAGGAGTTAGAAATATGCACTTCTTGATGTTTAATTATAGTTGGATCTGTCGACATCATTCCATCATAAGCCTTAGCCATTTACAATGGTATTTTAGTGTAGAGTATATTGTCCAATCGTCAAAATATAGTGCCATTGTTTTGTAAATATACTCCTGGAATGTTTTAACCACAATTCTTGAAAAGACTGCAGGTGCATTCTTAAGTCCAAAAGGCATAACCATATAAGCAAATGAGCAAAATTCACATACAAATGTTGTCTTTTTCTGATCGTCTTTGGCTATTGGTACTTGATTATAACCTGAGAATCCATCTGTAAACGAGTAGAATTCATGCCCTACAACCTCATTTAAGATTTCATCTACAAAAGGAGTTGGAAATGGGTCTATTAATGTAAATTTATTGAGTTCTCTAAAGTCAACATAGATCCTTAGCTTGGTTGGATCATGTTTCTTTGGTTGAAACACCATTGGACTCTCCCATTCTGATTAGTCAATAAGGTAGATAATGCCTGCTGCAAGCATGTTATCAATCTCTTTCTTAACTATCTCTTTGTATTTATGAGCTAGTTTATATGGTATTTTCTTGACAGGTCGAACATCAGGTTTAATGTTGATCTTCATTTCACCCATTTCATGTACTAGACGTTTGAGATCCTTATAGTCTCTTGCAAATACATCCTGAAATTCTTTCAGTAGGTTTGTTATCTTTGTTGTTTGTGCTTCAGACCAGTAGTCTCCAATTTTTGCTATTTTTGGTCGATCATCATTTGATATGTCGACTTCTTTGATTTTCACTTTAGCGTCTAACCATTCAGGATCTTTTGTCTCATTGATTAGTCGAATCCCTTCTTTAATCTATAAGAATGTAGTAGGAAAGTCTGCTACAGTCATTTGGTCGATGTCTTCCTTGTCTGTTGTCTCAACTTTGAGCACTGTATGAATTGGTTTTGATGTTTCGGTATGGTTTTATTTACGTCTAAAGCTTTTCCCTTCTAAATTTCCATTTTACATATGTAGTCTTGTTGACTGTGGAATTGTCCTGGTTTGTATATTGTTACAGTTTATTGTGGGTCAGTTCTCTTTTAGGGTTTTGTTTTCTGTCGGTTGTACAAATGCTTTGATCTGTTTTGCAGTTTCGACCAAGTTCTTGTTTTGGGGTTCAAAGTTGAAGTCTTTGATAAAATTTTCTTTGAGTTCGTGCCATAGGAATGTTTTACCCCGAGCTTCTTCCATCTTGTACCATTTGTTTGGTAAGTCGACAATTGTTGATATAAATAAGTGTGGCCATGTACGTTCATCTTTATGTCCAAGTCTTTTCCATTCTTTTTCACGTGTCTTTATATGGTTTTCTAGATCCTGTCCTTGGGTAAATATAGGTATCTGAGCCTAGTTGGTTAACTTCTTTCCTCCAAATCTTTCTCCAAAATAATTCAATGCTATTGTCCATGTCTGCAGTCTTGACTGATGAGTATCCCACCATCTAGAAGCTTGTCCTGTAAAAGTTTCTACTAAAATTTGCAGTCGGCCATGTTCACCAATGTTCCTAGATACTTGCTCTACATGCATAACTAGTGATTCTCTTTCTTTATACCTTGGGATTTTTGTGATATTTATATTTGTTTGTTTCAAGTTAGGATATTCCCTAGTTTTCTTCTCAAATATTTTTGGGATAATGGAAACCACAAAGCATTGTTTGACTGGTTTCTTCTGTATTTTTTGAATAGTCCAGCATCCTCGTGCTTTTGTTTCATATTTTTTAACCTCTCAATCATATAGTTTTGCATCTGAATTGTACCCTACTGAGTCTTAGTTACCTAAGTAAAGTTCACTATATACATTAGGTTTTGTGTAATATTCATTGTTCTGTACGTGATATAGTTGTCGGATGTCAACTTCTTCATCAATTGGTTCAGTCCAAGGTTCTCCTTGGGATGGATGGATAGGTATTATTACTTTTTGTCCATTCCACTTTAATTTTATTCTTTCTTTGTCGAAGGATATCGAGGCTTTCATTTTTCTCCCCCAAGGTCGACCTACTAATGCTGGGAAGGAACTCGATCCTTCCTTAGGGTCAATAATTTCGAAGTCGACTTTGGTTGATATTCCTTTTATCATTGTGCCAACATTTTTTCAGACTCCAATAGGTTCAATTAGGCCTTGGTCGACTAGTTTCAGGTATATGCCTGATTTGTATAATCGAGGTCCGCCTAACTGTTCCCATGTATCTCGAGTCATAATGTTTACCTATGATCCAAAATCGAGTACAAAATGTTGGACATGGTATCCTTCAATTTTCAAGTTGACAAGTGGGTCAGCATCACTTTTATCTTTTTGGTTTAAGCTGCAGATATTCTTTGTTTGTTTTTCGGTGTTTTTGTTGTGTTTTATTTTATACAGTAAGTCGATGAATTGAGATATTGTTTTATCTTTTTGTACCAAATGTATTAGTATTTTACTGTTTCTTGTTGATTATCATCTTCTTTTTCTTGTTAAGCAAATTCTCTAAATATATTTGTTGCATCTTTAGATATTTGATTTTCTTTAACTGGGTTAGGATAAACATTCTTTTCTTTTATTTTACTTATTTGGGCGTTATCATATCTAATTTTGGTTTCTTGTTGGGTTACGATATGTAAATTATTTTTATTAATAATATCATGTTTTTGCACACATGACAAGACATTAACACTTTTATTTTTATTTATCTTTTCGAGCATAGTAGGGGAATCCTCTAATGAGTGATCCCCTAGTACACAACTAGTACATAATTTTAGGTCAATCCTATCCTTGTATGGGTAGTCTACATATCGGTGTCCTTCCTTGTAACATGTGAAACATTGGATGGGCCAACGTGGTCAATTTTCTCAATTCCCAGAGAATCAGCCTCAACTTCCATAGCCTCCACACCGATTGTCAAACTGGTGTTCATAGCGACAACCTTCATACCTTTGATTATTTTGGTCGTTTTGTGCATTGTTTCGTTGCTCATTGTTCTGTGCAACTATGTTCGTCTGATATATCGCCTGATAATTTTGTCAATTCTTTAGATTCAAGTGATAGTTAGCAGTGTTATCATTTTTAGTTTCACAGATTGCAAACCATGATGCTTTGCCATTCTTCGTGTTGATGGGGAAACTTTTGTAGTGTGCTCTCCATGCTCCTAATAGATGTCGCAAAAACATTTTGTCTGCATAAATCGAACATCCTGTCGACAGTTATATTTCGAATGTTCAGTCGATGAGCATTTCGTGCACCAGATGTCCTGATTTTTAAGGTTTAGCTCTTTTAAAGATTTCTGCATGATCTCGAGTTGTTCTTCCAGTCTATGATCTGTGGGGTATGCTGGAATATCTTCATCCATTTCTACTTATAGACATTTAGTAAGCGCATCCTCATAAGTTTTGAATGTCTCTAGACTTATGTGCCAACAAATTTTTTGTGACAGACCTGCAAGAAACCACTGGATTAATAGTTACTCATCAATAACATAATCCAATTGGCTGAGAAGGTCTTTCCATCATTTGTCATAGTCACAGACAGTTTCTCCTGACTTTTATGATGTTGTCTTCAATTTCTTAGCTGCCAGATGTTCACGGGGACTTCTCTTAGTGAACCTCTCACATAGCATGTGCGATCATGGGATATTAAAGAATACCCTTAATTTCGAGAGATATTGACCCAAACTCTTTTTGTTGAAACCCCCTCCCAATACTTAAAACCTCTTCCCCACCCATTTTTATACCTCAATCCTTATAAACCACCCTACCCACCCCCACCTTAAACTCCTCATCCCCCCAATACCTGCAGTATATTGGTTTTATTTTTTCTAATTTTAAAACCCAGAATATGAACTAACGTGATAGGATATTGGTAAACAAGTGAAGCCCCTGTGCGGATGTTTTGCATATGGAGTTTTAAAAAATGATACAAATTATGCTTTGACTTCTGCTTTAGTTGCTTTGGGGGTTCTTTCAGAAAAGGTCATAAACCATGTTAATGCTCTTTTCCTTAAGGCTCCAGTGAACTGCGCCATCTGTCTGTCTTCATCCGTAACTTGGTTTTCCTCCCATGTCGATTCACAAACGAACCAATGTCGTCTGGGATCTTCGTCGCCCTCATATAGAGGGATGTGTGCTAATCCATGACCCGTGTCAGAGTCACTATCACTATCTTCTTCAGAAGGTGGCAACGGTGGGGGTGGTGGTGGCGGTAGTGGAATGTTTTTATTATTTTGTGCAGAACTATTGTTGACACAACTCTCATTTTCGTTGGTTGTCTTAGTTGTCATTTCTTCTCCGACAAGTAGTCGGTCGAGGTCGACTTCTCTTGTTGATGTCCAACTGCAATTATTTGTCTGTAGCTTCAAATTTTATGTATCTTCCAAAGCTGTATTTGGTAGGGGCGGTGCTCCTTCGTGTGTCGAGTAAATTAATTGGATACTTCGGTTGGAGGGTAATGCTTGAAGCATGGCCCAATTTCCTTCTTCTGGTCAATGGATAAGTATATGATTATCATCGTTTTTCTCATCATCTAGTCGGCTCCAAATACCAACGTCTCTGGCTCTTAGTCTGAGGTCCTCTTCGACAATGGTTTGTATCCTGGTACTCGGATTCATCGGAGATAGAGGTCTTACCTCGTGGGGAACTTCTATTTGGAGAGCTTCTCACTGCTCTATCCACAAATCTTCTTCCATAGGGGCTGCTTCTTCTTCCATGTCTTCTTCATGTGAGTCATGAACCGATTCTGGCGGAATTATCTCTTGGTCTATCACCCTAGTATTCATTCCTCTTTGCAGTGCTATAGCTCTTTCTCTTCTTTCTTTCCTTCTTTGCAGCCTCTTCTCCCTCTCTATTTTCTAAAAGTCCGTCATAATTTTATGAGACATTGTCCTTTCGATTTCCCTTTTAGGTTGACTTTTCATTGCTAGTTAATGGTATCTCTTTAGTCAACTAGAATCCTCTCCACTTTACCTTGACATATGACCAGCTACCCCCCATTTCCTACCCAACACTTTAGAAAGCATGGATAGTTCTGTTCACTTGCTTAGGAAGCATTCCCACTCCCTCTTGGCAACGAATTTTTCCCACTTCTTTTGTTTCTCCGCTCAGTTAGTATTTTGTGGCGGTTCGTGTAGTAATGGACGAGGTTCGACAATATGACCCACTCCTTTCTCTATAAGGAACTTGAACAACAAGGTTGGTAAGGAACACAAGAATTGCTCGGTGAGGTATGTGTAGAATTTATTCTTAACAGCTTCTACCGAAATTCTCTCCTCTATAGCTTACTCCTTGCAGAAGTAGTCAGTGATTTTTTCGAACCACTCCGACAGGTTTTTCCTTCCCCCTCGAATCTGTTTATTTAGCACCTGTTGAACTTTAATCGCTTCTGGCTTTTTCATCTAGAAGTTTCTTTAGAAGCTCGGGTACCGATTCTACAAACTTGTCATGAGTCTCAGTAAAGAACATTTCTTTTGCTTGCGGAGTCGTTAATCTGTTTCTTCATGCGTAATTTTGCAAGTAGTTTGCTATTTTACACTCCCACCAATTCTTAATCTCTTGTTCTGATATCATCTGCTTGTATACATCTCAGACATGTACTATCGGCAACGAAACCAACATTGGTTTATTGGTAATCCTATGTGATCTGTAAGATACATAATCCAATTGACATATTTTTCGAACTTGACATACATAACAGATACAAAAGACAAGAACAAGTAAGTGAAATAACAGATTATATTATAATGAAAGGATCCATACAATACAGAGAACTGAACCGAATTCTCATCTGGCTCAACAACCTAATATATATGAATTACAAACAGTTACAATTAACTACCTGGTTCAGTCAAACGACATGACTTTATGTGGACGACCTAATCTCTCATTAGTATATTGATTGACTAGGTCAGCTATCATTCAAGTCAGCTTACCCACTTGCTCCTCCAACAAGACCTCACTAATTTACTTCGACTTACTTGTGAGTTCTACCAACTAATTTTACCTCGAGCACTTGTCACTTCGAAGTCGGCTGACTTCAACCACTAAGTCGGCTCACCTCTTCGACCACTCAAGTCGGCTCACCTCTTTGACCTCTCAATTCGGTTGACCTCTTCGATCTCTCAAGTCAGCTCACTTTGGTCGAAATCTACAGAGTATTTTTCTTAGTCTAAGAGACTTAAGAAATTACAAATGCTTTTCACCTATGAGCAAGTAATAGTAAAATAGACACATTAACAAATCCAAATAACTTATAAAAATATATGCCCAAATACGTAGAAAGATTTGAGTCGACCAATGTGCCGTAAAACTCTGTAACTTTCACGGGGTGAGAAATTTATGGGTTTGTGTTCTTTCACTCAACTGTAATAGTAAAAGACATTTACACAAGTAAATCTAGAAATATTGGGTCCAAATAAACACATTCAACCATAAACTATTTCATATATATAACTTATGCAGAAATAACAAAGTATTACAAACTTGTCGGTGAGACTTGTCGGCTCACCGACTCGTCCTTTTACAAAACTTCGGCTCTTCGACTGAATCACATGCACAGAAGCTTGAGCTTCGACTTCTATTTTCTCACCCTGAGTTTCTGTGTCTCTCTATTGTGTCTCTTGTGTGTCTCTCTAACCTAATTTACAATTTGCTTCTTCTATTTATAGGCAACCTGAAAATTGCTTCTACATAGGTCCATTGACTCACCATTAAAGACTGTAATAACTATCTACCTAACAACTTAGCTTCAGAAATAAATTGGTGTGGTTTACATTGCCGAATCGTGGACTCTTCCCTCTTGTCAGACTGACCGACAAGATCTTGATTGATATAGACTCAGATAGAATCGACTAAGAGTCAGGTATGGATCTGCGAGTAATTACATTTTCCAATAGATGAAACTACAGTTGCGCAACAGGAATTTTGATCTCATATACAACAACCATCACATTAAGACCTACCCAACAGACTGAACAGACTCGTTAATTTTAGCCCTGAACAATCACAACTTTTAGCCCTAACAATGACAACATTTTAGATACTACAACATTTCACCCTAAACAACCACAACATTTTAGATGCTACTTTGTTTGTGTACTTACCAGTTACGCAGCCGTTGTGTACTTTATTCTCCATCTCCTTCAATATTTTAGACGAATACTCATATGATTTCCATATTATCTCTTCGTCTATTACGCAGCTGTCTGGTATGCTGCTAATATTTTTTCAGCAGTACCTCCAGCTTAGAATCTAACGTCCAGTTTCTAAAATGATACCAATTAACAGAAACCGACAACATGTGTTATAAATATCTGAAAAAATGTATAATATAATATAGATTGTAATATAACATGTGTTATAATATAGATTGTAATATAACATGTGTTATAATGTGCTATAAATTGCTTCAAATATCGCCGAACAAATGTGCTAAAAACTGTCTCTCTCTTTTAATGGGGAGCATTAGGCTAAACCCTTCGTCCAAACTTGATAGCGGGTTTCTTCCAAAAACATGTGCTCTCAGATTGTGATGGACTGCTTTAAAAACTTCACGTTTTTCCCATATATCATGAAACTACAAATTTATAGAAAATTTAGATTCATGAAATGATCTTAGAAAACATGCAAAAGTTCGAAAAATCTGTCAATTGACTGGTCTAAGAGAAGGCCGTATATACCAGTTTGGAGGCAACTTTCATTCCAAATTGTCCTCCACTTCGATATATATCTTCAAGACATATTGGTGGAACTCCCAAAATTCCTCAAGAAATCCATCGTATTCTTTGAACCTCTTGTTGTTTAGTATGATGTCGTGCGACAGATAAAGCCATGAGATTTGGCTGTCTTCGTCTGCATTTTCAAATTGTCTACACCATGTCTCCACTATCACCTTTGCTTTATTCCGGTAAAAGGTGCACCGGCTGGCCAATGTACCATATCATACAATGTACATCACAATAACATTTTCTACAAAGATTTTAATGAATTCAAATGATAACATGGAGGAAAACTGGGTATATTTGTGTAGAAAAGTTACTATCTTATCTTTCAGCTTCCATTTAAATTTTAAAATATCATCCTAATCTTATGTCACAATGAATAACTTCTATCTTGGAAAACAATCTCTACGTGATACCTATATACCTAAAAATGCCCTTATCCTGAAAATAAAACCTAAAAATGCTCCTACCTTTAATGCTATCGTCTGTGTTATTCCATTTCTGAAGCTTTTCAAGCAATTGCTCATTCCGAGTGTTCTCCATTGTATTAACCTACGCACAATATGGCTTGCCTTAGGACTAGAATGACCCCGATCA
The DNA here is from genome assembly GCA_001517045.1 of Pseudotsuga menziesii. Lineage (NCBI taxonomy): Eukaryota > Viridiplantae > Streptophyta > Pinopsida > Pinales > Pinaceae > Pseudotsuga > Pseudotsuga menziesii. Next base: position 290,829 of record LPNX010462939.1, read on the forward strand.
AACTCTATTTCAGTGCAAAAAACTTTTTTGAGAATTGATCTACTATATATGTATAGTAGTGCAACTGCTTAATTTGTGGTTAATTTGTAATATTATATGTGTTAACTATTAGTTCACCCCAAATTATATATTATTCATGCATTCATATATTAACTACAAGTTATTCATTTATTAATCATGTTATCCATTAATCAACTATGAGTGATTTTCTATCTTTTTTTCATTTCTCACATTCTTATAGTTACGTGCCATAAACTATTGCTAAGAGTTATCCATGTCTCAACTACCACATCTATTCATTAGCTCCCAATTAGTTTTATCTTTTTTTATAAATATTTATTTCCCAATTACTTTTATCTTTTTTTATAAATATTTATTTGGAGTTTTGAAAGAAATAGTTAACATTGATTGATTTGGAATAAAATAATATTCTTTTCATAATTACTTATTAATTAATTCAAATTTGTATTTATTCTCCTATGGTGCATATGTGGTCGAGTTAAGTTAGATGGTCCAATTGGGTTAGATAAGGAGTATTAAGGATTTGAATTGTTATTTTGAAATTTGAATATAGAGAAAATCGTAAATGAAGAATATATATATA
>LPNX010462939.1:295131-305831 GCA_001517045.1 Pseudotsuga menziesii
ACTAAAAAAAAATCCATATTTTCATTTTTTTTAACATTTAGAAGCTACTTAGAATGAAAAATATATACATTTTGGAAGTTTTTTCTTCAACCTTTCCTAAAAAAGTCATTTTTTGGCCAAATTCGTTAAAAATTTGAGAAAATAAAGATATTTCAAACCGTTTTTAAGGTATTTTCAACTATTTTATGTATAAAAATGATACTAATTAACACCATTTTCCATAAAGTGGTGATTCACATAAATTCAACAAAAAATATACCATATATTTGTAAAAAACATATTAAAAACATAATATTTATTCTCAAAATAAAATCTTAAGTGAAAACATTACCAAAATATCTTATCAAAAATTTGTGAAATCTTATTTTCCTCACCAACATAAAGTAATAAAAAATATTAAAAATGTCATTTAATAAAAAATATACCTAAAAATAAATACATAAATAAATAATTTACAATAAACTATAAAACCTATATCAAAACATTTAAAAACCATAAAAATGAGTATCCTCAACTTCTACTCACTTGTTTATATTATCAAATCCTTTTTCCTCATAAACTTATTGTTTTAGGTTAAAACATTTTTTAATATGCCTTTTATTAAATTTGAATTTGAGGTTTTGATCGCCAAGTTCCTAGGTTTATCTTTTCAATCATATTTTTAGTTAGAATATATAATTCAAATTGCAATTCAAACCTTGAGTTAAGTTATGAGGTGAAAACCATCGGTGAAGCTTTGCGCGATGAAAACCTTCGGTAAAATTTATGGGCATCATACTGTGAAACATTTCGTAAAATTTTGGACATTATGCGGTGAAACCTTCGGTGAAAGAATGCTCGGTAAAAGGTGAAGCTCTGAGGTAAAAACCCTCGATGAAGCTTGCATTGAAAACCTTCTTCTAGGCACCCCACTCGTGCCTCTAGGGAATTTTCACCATTTATTTGGGGGATCTAAATTAGGTGCATACTTTCCTTCCCTCTCTTTTTATTATTCATTATTATCTTTTTTCTTTTCTTTCTATTTTTAGTTTTATTTTTTTCTATATACACTTTTACCATGGGGGGTTCACTAGCGAGGAAATATCATATCATGTCCATTCATATTGGGGTTTTGAATACTCCTAGAAACCTCAAAAATATTGTGCATTGTATTAGGGGTCAAGGAGTGGTTTTTAATTTGGCATAGTAATATAAATATTGGGGGCTATTTTATTTGGGTGGGATGAAAAATAACATTCAAATCGTGGGATGCATTTATATATATAGACTCTTCTTCATATATTTTCAAGTTTCCCACATAGACATGTCTTCCCACCAATTCCTCTTATATCTCACACATGGTTGTGCCTTATCGAATTCCTCATCGAAACCTCTCGATTACCTATTCCTGGAGAACAAGCAGGAACTAAAAAATATTTTGGCTCAAGTTGTTGATAACCATACTCCCTTGCCATAGCTTACATGCATCAATTAGAGCCTCAATTACTACATACCTACGTTAAAGGACAATGGTTGCAAAGAGCTTCACTATTTTCTGGGACATAAAATTTTGGATTATACAACTCCTTCAAATGCTAATCTTGAATTTTTCTACACTATTGAACAACTACAATATTTCATTCGGAAATTGAAGGATGCGTGTAAATCCGTTGAAAGATGCCTAGACTAATGTCGATGATGGTGCTTGAGTAAATCCAATGGTTCTAGTCTCCTTATATGAATTGTATGGGCATCCTAGTTTTAAGAAATCCCAGGGGATTAATTCATTTATTTGTGTAAACAATCCTCGTATGCATACTAGATGTTGTGCAATTAAAGAGCACCAGGTTAATTCTTACTTTTTGAATTTATTTCTTTTATTTACTTTTTGGATTAATTTAATAATTTTGGTATTCAAAGATGATTGCAAGGATTTTTCACAACATTTGAACTAGGGTTTAAATGATAGTACCAATGTCCATCAAAAGATGTTCAATTGGATTTTGGTCAATTGTAAATAGAATGTCGCGGTGTGAAACATATGCAATTCTCATCTTTTCTAAGCATTGTACTAAAACATGCACTGACTATTGGACTATTAGCCTTTTACATTCTTTGTGTTATATTTTTATTGTTTAATCAATATGATCTAGGATATTATTTAAGAGAATAACATGCACAACAATAATCACAAGAGACAAGAGACACAAAGATTTTCCCTCAGGGAAACCATAAAAATAAAACCCTGCAACTTCCTTAGAGATAGCATGAGCACCAATAGAAAAAGTAAAACACAAAAGTACAAAGATGATATCTAACAGTTGTTCTCTCTCTCACTTGTGTGAGCTACTCCTCTCTCACTCATGTGCTATTGTTGAGTGAGTGAGTGTGTCAAATAGAGAGTCTCACTCTCTATTTATACTTAATTTTCACTTGACATTTACCCTAGAGGGACAACTTCTCTAGGAGAGTCTAATAACCCTAATATAACTCAATTGTGGGGTCTAATTCCCTGAATTACAATGGAGGGTTAACCTCAATGACTTTACATGGCTTAATTATATTAATGACTCTCCTGATCGGAGGAACAAACATCTCCATCGGGGTACAATGAAATACAATAAGAAATATACAATTGAATACATTTCAAAGTTACAAATACAACAACACTCCCTATTAACTAGAAAGGTATTCTCTTGACACAATTCATCAGCACAAGTCTTTGTAACTGGATCATCATCATCATCACTGCTACTACTATCTCAAACAAATGGTGTTATCTCTCAAATCTACTCGTCATAGGAAGTTCTACACAGCCAGGCCTTTTTCATGTTGGATGTAGACCTAGCCTCCATTTAGGTCTTCATCATCTCTATGAGAAATCCATCAAGTAGGTACATTTGAGTACTTATTATATGCATCTTACAAAACCTGCAAGATCTCCCAAGGTTGATTATATGCCATCGCAAAACCTAAAGGAGCATCCTAGGACTGATTACATGCCTTGGAACACCTGTGTACCCTACTATTAGCTCATCATATTCATATCATCTCATCGTCACATGGAGTACAACCCAGATACACATAACACATCACTTACATCCACAGGCATGGGAGGAAAAACCTACCACCATTCGAGAAAGGCTCAACATTTACATCAATGACCATGGGAGGACCAACCTACCACCATGTTGAAAAAGCTTTAGCATTTACATCAATGATAATCAGAGGAACAACCTACCACCATGTTAGAAAAGATACAACACTTACATCAACGACCATGGGAGGACCAACCTACTACCATGTAGGAAAGGATCCAGCACTTACATCAACAACCATGTGAGGACCAACCTACCACCATCTTGGAAAGGCTCCAACACTTACATCAATGACCATGGGAGGAGCAGCCTACCACCAAGTCGAAAAGGCTCCAACAATTACATCAAAGACCATGGGAGGACCAACCTACCATCATTTCAGAAAGGCTCCATCACTTACATCAACGACTATGGGAGGACCAACCTACCACCATTTTGGAAAGGCTCATGTGTATCTACGTTTTTTGACTCATCACTTCCCCTTGGAGGGAAACTTGATCTGAAGAACACCAAGCTTCTCTTTGAAGTACTCAAACTTCACTCTGGCTAACGGCTTGGTCCATACATCAACTATGTGCTCGTCTGTCGCAACATATTGGAGCTTCATTGTTCCTCTCTGCACCATATACCTGATATAATGATATTTTATCTCAATATGCTTCAAGTTGTCATGGAAAAATGGGTTTTCTGATAAATTCACACAACTCTTGTTCTCGCAATATATACAAGTAACATCCAACTAGAGATCAAACAAATCAGAAAGTAGCTTCCTCAGCCACACTGCCTCACAAATAGTCGATCAAGGTGCAACATACTCTACTTCAGTTGTACTTAGTACCACACAAGACTACTTCATGCTAAACCAACATATCACACCTGATCCCATATTAAAGAAACATCCCAAAGTTCTCTTCCTATCAATGCTACTACCTGTCCAATCCGAATCCACATAAAATTCTAGGTTAATATTCTGATTCACCTCATACTTGAGCCCACAATCAACTATACCTTTCAAGTACCTCAGAATATGCTTTGCAGTAATGAGGCGAAGATGTCTCAGATCCCCCAGGAACTGGCTCAATGTCTTAACAACAAAGAAAATATCTGGACTCGTATTCATCAGGTAGATCAAGGATCCAATATGATGATACATCGTGGCATCAAATGAATTCTATGAAGCATCACTCAATAGCTTCAGGTTCGATTCCATAGGTGTGGCTATGGCCTTGCAGTTTATCATCTTGAACATCTTCAGGATCTCCACTACATATTCCCTTGTCCAAGGGAGATTCCATGCGCACTCTAACACACCTCCATTCCTAGAAAGTAGTGCATCATACCAAAGTCCTTCATCTTGAACTCAGAAGAAAGTCTCCTTCTTGTATCTTTAATGAAGTCCTCTTTTGCTGTCAGGAACAAGTCATCAACATACAGTAGGAATATCACTGGGTTCCCTTTCTCAACCTTGTAGTAAAGGTTGGAATCCACTTTACTCTTGGTAAAGCCCAAACTAGTTAGGAGTTTGTCAATCCTGCCATACAACATCTTGGGTGCATGTTTCAAACCGCACAAGGCCTTCTTCAATTTGCACACATGAGTCTCCCTATCATTTGTCTCAAATCCGAGTGGCTTCTCCATGTACACTTCCTCTTCCACTACACCATTCAAGAATACAATCTTGATATCCATTTAGTGTATCTTCCATTTCATCACTGTAGCCAAAGAAAGTATTGATCTAATTGAAGTGTATCTACTTATAGGTGAAAAAGTTTCTTCATAATCTATCCCTTCCTTCTGGGAGAATCCATGTGCCACAAATCTCGCTTTATATTTCTCTATGTTTTCATCTGTAGCATGATTGATCTTGTAGATCCACTTGCAAGTCACAACATACTTCCCTTCTGGTCTCGGGACCACATCCTAGACATCATCCTTCATGATCGACTAGTACTCTTCGATCATAGCATCCTTCCATTCTTTCTTTTTTTCCTCTTCTTCATAGTTGGAACGTTCTTTATCAATGATGTGACACAACAGGGCTACATAATTGGAGTATGGCCTATGTCTCTTCATTTCTCTATGTATTCCTTTTTGAGGGTCATATCTTTCTACACCTAGGATAGCCTCTCGTACCCTTGCTGGTTTCCTCTTGTGAGAATTCTTTTCACGGGTTGGATCTATAGGTTCTTGAGGTTCTTCCATTTCTCGGTCTTCTTCTGGAGTTGCTTCATTCATTGTTGTATCTCGAATCCTAGCTACTTCTATTTATTTAAGGTCTTCAACAGGTCTCTTTCTGGATTTGTTATAAGTTGAGTCTTTTTCAAATGTCATGTCCCTGATAATATCGATCTTCTTGAATCTTGGGAAATATATATTATGTAAGCCTTTGATCTTTCACTATATCCCACAAATATACCCTTCTTTCCTGAAGGATCTAACTTCGTCCTCTTTTATTTCGGAATGTGTATGTACACCGGGAAGCCAAATATTCTGAGATGGTTTACTTTTGGTTTCTTTCTAGAGAAAACTTCTTTTGGTGTCTTGTTCTCAAGTACTCTATGTGGAGTACGATTATGTACATACATAGCTATCTTAGCATCTTTTTCCCATAGATGCATAGGAATATCCTGATCATGAAGCATTTCCTTTGCTGCTTCCATAATCATTCTATTCTTCCTTTCTGTAGCTCCATTTTGTTGTGGATTATATGGAGTGGTCAACTCCCTCTTAATCCCTGACTCTCTGCATAATTCGTTGAATTCATCGTATGTGATTTTTTTTCCATTTTTTGATCAAAAGGTCTTGATTTTCTTCTCTATGTGGTCCTTGATCAAGGATTTGAATTCCTTGAACTTAATGAATAATTCATCCTTTCTTTTCAAGAAATATATCCATGTATTCCTAAAAAAACATCAATAAAAGAAACATAATAGACATACCCACTTAATTAATTGGATGACAGCAGACTACATACATCAGAGTGGATAATTTCCAAGATTCATTTTTCCTTTATCTCACTACTTGGAAATGTCTTCTTTGTGTTATTTCCATTTGCACATCCTTTGAAAATGCTTTCATTCTTTCCTTGTATTTTTGGAAGACCTTCAACAACTTTTCTTGCAAGTGGTAGTGCCCTATAGTGCACATGTGCAAACCTTATATTCCAAAGTTCACTTGGATCTACTGAGTCATGGACCAAAGCTTGTTCTGGTTAGCCCTTTAATTTGTATAAGCCTCCCTCTTGCTCTCCAATCACTACTACATCATCTAGAGTATTTCCCTTTGGCCACATAAGGACTTGGCCATCTATAAATGCAACCCTCATTCCTTTTGCATCCAATGCAGATATGAAAAGAAGATTCTTCTTTAGTCCTGGTGCAAACAAGACATCCTTCATCTTCATAGATTTTCTAGAGTCTAGCTTATAAGAAGCTTCACCACTTCCTTTTATAGGATACTAGTAGTCATCCCCAAGTTTCACTTTCTGGGGTAACTCATGTTTGAATAGATTTAGGAAGGATTCTTGAAATCCTATCATATGCTTGGAATTCCCACTATCTATGAGCCAGTCATTGCTTCCATGTGTAATAGTTTTTGTGAGGGAGGAAATCAAAACATACTCTTCATCGCTTGAAGAATCTTCACTTTCTTCTTTCACTCTCTTCTTGGGAGTTTCATCATCCTCTGTAGTGTGTGCATGATGTTTTATTGTGTTGTTATTAATCTTATGGGAGCCACCTCTATTTTTGAGACAATCTCTAGTGAATTGTCCTTTCTCATCACATGTATAGAATATGACATTAGATAGATCTCTGTTAGAAATTCTAGAGTTATCTTTCTAATTCTGGTGTGGATGCTTACCTTTATTGAGATGATAGTTCTCCCTTTTGATTTTATTGGTGTGCATTGTTAGAGATTGATCTTCATTTCCCATATTTTCTTCTTGAGCTACTATTCAAGCTTCTTCTTATGAGAATTCCTCTGGAAGCCTACTGAAAGTGATTAAATTTCTTCTAGCACAAATTGCTTGAATGAAGGAGTCTCGTGACTTAGGGAGACCATTCAAGGTGGTCATCACAATTTCTCCATTCTCTACTGATTCTTTCACAACTTCAAGTTGTTCTTTGATTTGAGAGACCCTTGTAAAGTATGACTTTATGGTCTCTCTATTTTGGATCTTTACATTCTTCAACTGATTTCGTAAAGTCATCTTCAGATTTATGTTCTTCCCTTCAAATAGCTTGGTTAAGGAATCAAACATCTCTTTGGGTGTCTTTAAGGAAGACACATGTGGTATAAGGTGATCATTGATAGAATCAATAATAATCCTCTTGGCCTTGACCAAGTTCTTCTTGTGTAAGGATTTAGCCTCATCTCCCTCTATACTGGAACCTCTCCACTTATGTATAAGGTGTCCAATTCATTTTCTTCAAGAAAAAGTGAAATCCTATACTTCCATGCTAGGAAGTTATCATCTCCTTCAAGATTTTAATCAAGCTTGGTGTGATGATACATCTTTAATGATAACCTCAAATGGAAATATAAAGGATTTAGATCTCACCAATTTGAGATGCCCAAATTAGATCTGGAGTTGATCTTTTGCAGTGTTGATTTTCTGGTTTGGGGTCCAATTAGGGCTTCACTTTCTCAGAGTTTTACCCAACCAAAAAATTCAATATTGGTCTCTAAATTTTGATTTTAAGGAGGAGAGTAATTCTATGTCGAGATCACTCAAAAATTCCACTTCTGTGAAAAGCCCTAATTTCCCGCAGTAGTGACAGGAGAAAAACTGAAAATCCATGGAATCAAATTATGCTTCGTCAGGAAGATGTTCCTTTCAAAGGAGAGTTAGCCTAGCCTCCTTTTGTTGATGATATGTGGAGGGAAATCCAAAAATTAAGAATCCCTAGCTATAGCTGCACAATGTCTTCTTCTCATGTTAACTTTGATACCATGTTATATTTTTATCATTTAATCAATATGATCTAGGATATTATCTGAGAGAATAGCATGCGCAACAATAATCATAAGAGATAAGAGACACAAATATTTTTCCTCAAGGAAACCATAAAGGAGAAAAACCCGCAACTTCCTCAGAGATAGAATGAGCACCAATAGCAAAAGTAAAACCCAAAAGTACAAAGATGATCTCTGACACCGGTTCTCTCTCTCACTTGTGCAACCTACTAATGTCTCACTCATGCACTATTGTTGAGTGAGTGTGTGTGTCAAATAGATAGTCTCACTCTCTATTTATACTTAAATTCCACTTGACATTTACCCTATAGGGCTGAATTCTCTAGGAGAGTCTAATAACCCTAATATAACTCAACTGTGGGGTATAATTCCCCGACTTACAATGGAGGGTTAACCTCAATGAATTTACATGACTTAATTACATTAATGACTCTCTCGATCGGAGGAACGAAAATATTTGTTGGGGAACATTTAAATACAATAAGAAATATACAAGTGAATACATTCTGACGTTACAAATACATCAACACTTTGTTATATCGATCTCTTTCTTGGGTTTCCTTTTACACATTTCTCCTTCCTCATTACTATTTTGTTTGGTCTTCCACTATCCAACACTACAAATTGATCAATTTCCCTTACAATCCCAGTGGGATCATTGTTAGAATTATACTATTATTTTATTTAGCATAATGTTTGCTTATACTAAGATGCATTAGTGATTCTATTTGTTACAAATTGATAATATGATATAAAAGGGTTATTAAAAATGGGTTCATAAAAATGGATACCTAAATATCTAGTGAAATTAGGGGTTTTATCAATTGGAAAGGTATATTGGGAGGGGGGTTCAACAATACAATTTTAGGAGGTATTTTCCGATGTTTAGTGAAATTGAGGATATTCTTTAATATCGTGTGAATGATCGTGCACGGGGGGGTTACTAGAAAGGAAATACCATATCACACCGATTCATGTTAGGGGTTTGAATACTCCTAAAAACCATAAAAAGCATATTAACTCATATTAAGGGGTCAATGGGGGGTTTTTAATTTGGCATATTAATATAAATATTAGGGGTTATTTTTATTTTGGTTGGATGAGGAATATCCTCCAAATCATGAGATGGATTCACACCTTCAGATCATGGGCTCAACTCATACCTCCAAATCATGTGTTGAATTGATATTAATCCTATTTTATGCTAAGGAGCAACCTCCAAATCACGAGATAGATTCATACCTCCAAATAATGGGATGGATCCATATCAGTCCTAACTTCTACTAAGGAATAAAATCCAAATCATGGTTTGGATTTATACCTCCAAATCACTGAACTTATAAAGTTTTTTTTTAATATTGATTTTTTAGGTTGGGGTTTAGGTGGGTATTAAGGTTCAATCAAACCTTGCTCTATGACAACCAAGAAAAGTGAGATCAATATTTCTTGGCTCACTAGAGCCAAAAAACACTAGATCAATATTTCTTAACTAATTATTTATTTCAACTTTTTGTATTCTTCTATAACATTTTCACATTACCAGTTAGGAATGGGTGTGTGCAAGAAGTTGAGGGTCTCTTTTGGCATGTTAGATGCAATACAAAACTGAAAAAACAGGCATCCATCAACTTGCATGGATATTTTAAGACACTTACACAATGAATCTTGCGATCAGTAAAAAAAAAGAAATGTAGGAAATTGAATGACCTTTCCAAATATATATTTTTTTTCTATTGAAAATGTTGTTAACTATATAAAGTTAGATAAATTTTAACGGGAACATTTTATTTTTTGGACAAATTATAAGGTATATGTTTTTGTGGGTGCAGCGTCTGAGTGTCTAAATGATGGAATAAACTTACAAAAATTGGTATACATATAGAGAACATATAGGACTAGTGCACGACTATTTTTCCAATAATAAAAATAATATTTTTGTTTTTTTTTTAAATTATCTAAGAGATCAAACCTCGAAAATGGTACGTCAATTGTGGGTGTAGCATTTGAATGTCTTAATGCAATTATTTGGAAATGGGTTTTTTATAGAATATAGAGGTTGGTGTTCTTTAGTGCACCATATAATATTTTTTTTAAATGGTTGAGAAACGAAAGAGATATGGACGAAACACTACCAGTGTGTTTTTTGAGTTGAGGAGTGATGACAGAAGATAAATAAGAAAAAATAGAAAAAATTATGTATTCTTGTTAAAATTTACATATTTAGAATCTGCAAAAAAAACCATATCTGTTTCTAAAATCTCATAAAAAATGGAGGTGTGCAGCATAATCAGACGAACCGCTAAACACGAACATATTGAAAATATGGATATAACGCTGAATTTGCCATGGTTTATCATACTCCAAGGCACAGGCATGTTGAATCCGAATCAAAGTACAAAGCAGACACATAGGCATAGGGATTCCATGAAAGCATGGGTGGAGGCTCGGCCTTATCATTTGGAGGGAATAAATTTTTGAATTTATAAAATGCGAGCGCGATTTAATTATACAAAACACGTGCGCATTATAGAGAAACAAAACGCGTGCGCATTATGTGCATACAAAAATCATTAATAAATATACTAAAATGTTAATAATTTTTATTTTTTAAACAAGCACCCACCTACTCCTTGGACCATAGTAAAA
>LPNX010462939.1:314655-319655 GCA_001517045.1 Pseudotsuga menziesii
ATTTAGCATCTCGTTCGCTTATACTAAGATGCATTGGGGCTCCTTCTTGTTACAACTTGATAATATGGTATAAAGGGGGTATTAAAAATGGGGTGATAAAAATGTATGCCTACAATATATGGTGAAAATAGGGGTTTTCTTAATTGTAAAGGCATATTAGGAGGGGGGGTCAATAATACAATTTTAGGAGGCATTTACCAATATTAGGGAAATCAGGGATATTCTTTAATATCGTGCGAATGATATTTCTATGAAACAAGTTGATTGAGTGAACCCCTGTGTGATCATGCTATGTATCAATTTCATTAAGTGAACCCCCCGTGAATTTTACACCTTTACATAAATATGATTAATTCATCGCATTTTCCAAAAAATATTAAAGGAAGACCTACTAGACTTACCCTAAAAACTCTGTATGATTTATAAAGTAGAGAAACGTAGGGAAGAAGAAGAGGTTAAAATTTATGAATAGATAGAATCCATAGAGAAACGTAGGGAAGGAAGAGAAGGTAAACTCCAGATAGAGTCAAAAGCCATGCTTTATAATAAATTTACATCTTTTGAAGAAGAGATCCAAAAATAAACTGACGATAAGATAAAAAAAAATTGGAGAACAAGGTAGAGATAGTGGAGACTAGACTACATGCAATGGAAATTCAAAAAACACCCGAACAAGGAGAGGAAAATACATTAGAAACTATTAAGTTAAAAGATAGGATTACAGAATTAGAGGAAAACGTTAAGCAAAACCTAGCTCTAAATAATATAGAGGGTAAAATAGATATCAAACACATTAAAGAAGAAATGAATAAGCTCATAGACTTAGACCATGAGCATAACAAAAGAGCTTTAAACCGCATATTTTTTGTCTAAAAGAGAAGGAAGAAGAGGATACATTATCCATTGCCAAGACAGAACTTCACAATAGGTTACAAATTGAAACTACGGGTCTCCTAGAAGCAAACATGATATGGAATGAATTGAGAATAAAAAAGGATAATACAAGTTAAGGTTATATCTACCTAACAAAAATACAAAATACTCTATAAGACATCAAGTTTAAAAGGCTCAGTGATTTTTATAAATGAATACCTCATTCCAGAGGATTAATTTGAATTAAGAAAGAAGGTCCAAAAGGTCAAAGAAGATAGGAATGAGGGAAAATGGGCATTAATCAGAAACATGTAAGCTGTTATTAGAGATAGAAACCAAAAGGATAGTAATAAATAGCAATTTGACACACTCGTGATATTCTCCTGGAACTATCGAGGATTTCCATGGAGAAAAGGCCCTAAGTTAAGTTGGATCCTGAGTGAAATTGATATTTAGGAACATGAGGAGTCCAAGTTGAGGAAAATTCCTAGGTACCCATTGTTTCACTAGATTTTTGTACCTTAAGGGCACCTCAATGTCATCTATTGTTTCCTCATCATAGGAACACGACCCCCCTTCAGCGAGAAAAATTTCCATGTGTTTATGGAATTTTCTTATGATATTCTGACATCTAGTTGATATATCCCTTATAAACCTACTATATGTCTCACTTTCCTCTAGCCTTCCTAAGCTCCCCTCACTAGAGGAAGACAGGTCTGACAAATACTTGTTTGGTTCTACCTGCACCATGAGAAAAAATTTCAAATAGGACCTTCTTGGGTATGCATAGTTCATATTAGAAAATTACAAGGAATTAAAGCATGAATTTCCACTATCATCATACATAGTTAATTTAAAAAAGAAGGCCCAAGACATGAGCCACTAATAAATTAATATTCAAATGAAAGATGCCATGATTCCTAGGTTTAAGGAAAATGTTGTAGTTAGCATTGAGGATTCTTATGATAAAGAAGATAGTGAATCCATAAGGGCATAACAATAGGAGTGGAAAAAATAGGACAATACAAGTGGAAACTTTGCATAATTATAGGACCCTAATAAGGTCACTATTAACAAATATTATCCTCTACCCAAAAATTGTTGGCATTCTTAATTAATTGGAAGGGGGGGGGGTTTGCTAAGAATGAACTTCCTTTAAGATATCACCAAATTCATATGGAACCTACAAATTTATGGAAAATACATATAAATACTAATTTTGGTACCTATTAGTGGTTGGTAATGCCCTTTATGGCATTACCAATTTTCCTAATACCTTCATCTAGACCATGAATGGAATCTTGTTCCTACATCTCGATGAACTTGTCGTTTTTTATATAGATAACATCCTAGAAGCCCTAGAATAGGTACCACAAGAACTTTGGTACCCTACTTTAAGTGTACTCAAATATCATATCTATACTTGTTTCATGCCAAGATACTCCAAGAGTGAAGTTATGAACATAATATATAAACTTGGCATGTATTCTAGAATGGTCACTTAGGAAACCCTAGGTTTTAGGGCGGTTACCATAATAAAACATAAAATAAATTTGAGTACACTTAGATTAGGGTACCAAAGGTCATGTGGTACCTCTTCCAAAGATTGTAGAATGGTCACTTTCATGTAGGAAAGGGTCAAATGGAGGTGTGGGTACAAGTTTTCAACTATGGTAGTGTTAATTATATATGTAAAAGTTGAAGAGGGACCACCCAACACAATCCTATCTATTCATGCCTTGGTGGGCCACACTACCCTCAACTTATTTAACGTTGATCTTGTTATTCCTAAAAGTGCCATACCAAATTTCTTCTTGTCCATTTTATTTTGAGTCTAGTTCATCGATATTGAGTCTATCTTGATAGCTAAATTGTTTATCCTTATTTCCATAGGGTAGTTGATATTGCCAAACTTATTGATGATTCTACGAAGGGACAAAGCCAGGGAACAATTCAGCAAGGTATGTCTAAAAACCATGATGTTGATATTGAAAATATTAAGAATATTAGGGCCTGAAATTGGTGGAAGGCCCAAGACATGAGCCACTAGTAAATTAAGATTCAATATGAATAATGCCATGACTCGTAGATTTAAGGAAAATGTTGTAGTTAGTGTTGAGGATTATTCTGATGAAGAAGATCGTGGATCCATAACAGCATAACAATAGGACTGGAAACAATAGGACAATACGAGTGGAAACTTTGCATAATTATATGACCCTAATAAGGTCACTATGAAAAATTATTATCCTCTACCCAAAAAATCTTGACATTCAAAATTAATTGGAAGGGGGGGACTTTTCTAGGAATGAACTTCCTTCAGGATATCACCAAGTTCATATGAAACCTACAAATGTATAGAAAATACATTTAAGAAATAATTTTGGTACCTATTAGTGGTTGGTAATGCCCTTTCATGGAATTACCAATTTACCTAGTACCTTCATCTAGACCATAAATGGAATCTTCTTCCTACATCTCAATCAACTTGTCATTTTTTATATATATAACATCCTAGAATACCTAGAAGAGGTACCACATGACCTTTGGTACCGTAATTTAAGTGTAATAAACTTCATGCATCCAACAAATATCGAATCTACTCTTCTTTCATGCCAATATACTCCAAGAGTGGATTTATGAACATAATATATAAATTTGGCATGTCTTTTAGAATGGTCACTTACGAAACCCTATGTTTTAGAGTGTTTACCATAAGAAAACATAAAATAAAGTTGAGTACACTTAGAGTAGGGTACCAAAGGTCATGTGGTACCTCTTCTAGGGCTTCTAGAATGGTCACTTTCATGTAGGAAGGTTTTAGATGAAGGTGTGGGTACACGTTTGCAGCTATGGTAGTGTTAATTATAAATGTAAAAGTTCAAAAGGGACCACCCAACACATTCCTTTCTGGGTGGGGCTTGGTGGGCCACACTACCCTCAACTTCTTTAGTGATGATATTGTTAGTACTAAAAATGTCATACCAAATTTATTCCTATCCATTTTCTTTTGAGTGTAGGTCACCCATATTGAGTCTATCTTGATAGTTAAATTGTTTATCCTTGTTGCCATAGGGTAGTTGAGATTTCCCAACTTATTGATGATTCTACGAAGGGACAAAGATAGGGAACAACGGAGCAAGGTATGTCTGAAAACCATGATGTTGATATTTAAAATATTAAAAATATTGTCACACCTAAAATTGGTGGTAGAAGGCCTAAGACATGAGCCTCTAATCAAATAAGCTTCAATATAAATAATGCCATGATTCCTAGGTTTAAGGAAAATGTTGTAGTTAGTGTTGAGGATTATTTTGATGAAGAAGATAGTGAATCCATAAGGGCATAACAATAGGAGTGGAAACAATAGGACAATAGGATAACATGAGTGGAAACGTTGCATAATCATAGGACCGTAATAAGGTCACTGTAAAAATTATTATCCTCTACCTAAAAATTGTTGACATTCTTAATTAATTGGGAGGGGGGGGACTTTTCTAAGAATGACCTTCCTTTAGGATATCAGCAAGTTCATATGGAACCAAAAAATCCATGGAAAATAAATTTAAAGACTAATTTTGGTACCTATTAGTGGTTGTTAATGCCCTTTCATGACATTACCAATTTCCTTAGTACCTTCATCTAGACCATGAATGGAATCTTCTTCCTACATCTCAACCAATTTGTCATTTTTTATATAGACAACCTCATAGAAGACCTAGAAAAGGTAACACATGACCTTTGGTACCCTAATTTAAGTGTACTCAACTTCATGCATCAAGAAAATATTAGATCTATAGTTCTTTCATGCCAAGATACTCCAAGAGTGAAGTTATGAACATAATATATAAAATTGGCATGTCTTCTAGAATGGTCACTTGGGAAAGCCTAGGTTTTAGGGTGGTTACCATAATAAACCATAAAATAAAGTTGAGTACGCTTAGAGTAGGCTACCAAAGATCATGTGGTACCTCTTCTAGGGCTTCTAGAATGGTCACTTTCATGTATGAAAGGGTCAGATGGAGGTGTGGGTACAAGTTTGCAGCTATGGTAGTGTTAATTGTATATGTAAAAGTTAAAGAGGGAGCACCCAACACAATCCTATATAGGCATTCCTTGGTGGGCCA
>LPNX010462939.1:324655-334179 GCA_001517045.1 Pseudotsuga menziesii
AAGAGAATTGTGGAGGTCCAAAATGGAAAGTATGGTTTCTCATTCTGCAATCCGAAATATGTAAGATCCACGGTCAGAAAATATTACACAAGAGATCGATGGCGCAAAAGTACAATTACAGAAAAATAAATTGCAAAAGTAATTTCAAGAAATTTGGAAAACCCACAATCTGCATTCCACATTCCACAATATGAAGATCGACGGTCGGGAAAGCATCCACAATAGATCGATAGTGCAAAAGAAAAATTGGGGAACCATTTTCATGAAATTTGGAAAACCTGCAATCCGTAATCCACATCTGATCTAAGATCGATGATCGCAAAGGAGTCTGCATGAGATAGACAATGCGGAATAAATCTTGCCAAAAGCAATTTGCAGAATCATTTTTTAAGGAATTTGGAAACCCTGCAATCCATAATATGCATCTGATTGACAATCAGGAGAGAGTCCGCATGAGATCAATAGAGCGAAACAAAACTTTCAAAATCACATTCAAGAAATTTTTAAAATACGCAATCTGCAATCCGTATCTGATCTAAAGATCAATGGCTAGGGAAGATTTCGTAGGAACTCAACGGTGTGGAAATTATCTTGCGAAAAGGAAATTGTGGAAGGATATTTTTTTCGGAAAAAAAAGTTAGAACGTACGTCCACAATTCATAATTTGATCATATCTTAGATAAATGGCTAGGGAAGAGTCCGCTAGAAATCAACGACACGAAAAGGTTGTTGTGGAAAGACAATTTCAAAAATCTAAGGAAATTGCGGAAAGATGGTTACAGAGGGAAAGTTGTGTGTTAAATAAATAGACAAGAATGAGTCTACAATGGATCAATGGCTTAGGATAGTTTCAGAAAAGATCTATTTTAGAAATATCATTGCGAATTTGGAAGAATTTATGGTGAAGAATTATCATTGTGGAGATGCAATTCTAATAAGATTTTGTTGCGGAAAGGTATGATTGACAAAGCTAAATAGTGTTAAAGAATTGATCAAATGAAGAATTTAGTTTTCATGAAGGGGCACGATATAAGAATGAAAAGGTGCAATGATGAAGAGATACATTCACAATAAAATGTGTTACAGAGTATTTATAGACAAAATGATGAGTGAGAAAAATCGTGTCTGTAGTCCAAATCATAGAAGATGCTAGAAGGGGTAGATAGCAATGGCGTGTAGTAATTTGTAATAGATATTAAAGGAAAAAGAGATCTGGGAGTTTGAAGAAAACATATTAAGGTGGAAGGGTGGTTCAAGGGCAGGCTACAAGCCTGTAAGGGGGTTGTAGATTCATTCCAGTAGTTGCTGGTAAATAGGGTTTAGTAGCATTCTTTCCATAGTGGCTAATAAAAATAGGGTCTCATAGCCTCCTTCCAGTAGTTGTTGGTAAATAAAGGTGTAGTACCATCCTTATCTGTATAAGCAAGAATAAACTGCTTGTAAATACAATTTTGCAGTAATAGAAAGTATTGGTGGTTTACCCAATCGGGCTTCCATGATAAATTTGTGTTATGTATGTTCTTGTTGATCGTGTGTGTTAAATTAATAAATTAAAAGTGGTTTAAATTGTTAAAATTTATCAATACTGATTCACTCCCCCTCTCAGTATTGTTTATTATTCCAACAATTGGTATCAGAGAAGGTTCCTTCACCATAGTTTAAATACTGGAAGGAAGATCCTATTATCCACCAACAGGCCACCATTATTCACAGGAGAAAATTATGCATACTGGAGTGTGAGAATGAAGTGCCATCTGATGTCCCTTGAATGGAAGGTTCATGCAATAGCTGAAAAGGAGTATAAAATAAAATACCACCTACCTATAGACATATTGGAACTAGAAAAATATGAGGTTAATGAAAAATCCATAAATTCCATCTTGAGTGGATTGACAAACTCTATTTTTGTAAAATTCATGTGAAACAAGATTACCAAACAAGATTGGTATAAGTTAAATATTGACTATGAAGGAGCATCCAAAGTCAAAGAATCCAAGCTTCAGACATATAAAGGACAGTTTGAAATCCTAAAAATGAAAGAAGAAGAAAATATTGGAGAATACCTTCTAGGAGTAGATGAAGTTGTAAATGCTATTAGACTAGTCCTTGGAGGAGAATTAAAAGAAAGAGAAGTAGTCACCAAGGTACTAAGAACATTTCCAATTAAGTATGACTCAGAGGTTTCCAGTCTAGAAGAATGAGATGACCTTGATGCCTTAACAGTAGACGAATTACATGGGATCTTCACTGCATATGAGATGATAATGGGACAGAATGATTCTTTCAAGAAAAGAGGCAGCATTTAAAGCCATAAGTGAATCAAAGAAGTTTGAAGCCCCCTTCAAAAACCATTCAGATATTTCAGATGATGAAGAAGCCCTCTTTATTAAAAAACTTGAGAGAGGTAATGGAAAATACAAAGTAAAGCTACCCCTAAATTGTTTTAGATGTGGAATAATTGGACACTTTGCTTCAAAATGTCCATACCCTAAACAAGATGATAGTGATGAGAAAGAATCCTGAAGGAAATTCAAAAAGGGTAAAATGGGAAACAAAAAGACGTACTATGACAAAAAGAAAATTCTTTACACTATGAAATATAGTGAATATGAAGGTACAAGTGGAGATGAAGAAACAAAAATTATATTCACACTACAACAAATCCTAGAATTAGCGTCCCATTTAGAGTCCCTTTTCAATGTAATTTTTTTTACATTGAGTGGTCAAACTAGATGCTAAATGTGGAAAAAAATTAAAGCATCTAAAAAAATATCTTTTTTTTGCTTCCTAGACAGCATCCTTTATGACATCCAAAATAACATATATTTTTTTTCTTCTAGAATAGTGTCCAACTTTGCTTCCTAAACAACATCAAGGTTTTCTTCCAAAATAACATCCTATTTTGCTTCCTAGCGAGTGTCCACTTTTGCTTCTTAAATGACATCCTCGTTAGCACCGTATTCGCATCCTTAATAGCATCATGTTAGCATCCAAATTAGCATCCAATATTGCATCCATTTTTGCTACCACTTTAGCATCCCATTTTGCATCGTGTTTTACTTACAAATATGTGCCAATATTTGCTTCCAAATTTGCACCAATTTTTGCTTCCTTTTTTGCATCGTGTTTTGCTACCAAAATGACGCCAAATATTTCTTCTATTGTTGCACCATATTTTGAATCTTATGTAGCGCCATGTTTTGCATCCAAGGTAACATCTTATTTTTCTACCATATCAACTCCATGTTTGGATTCATCATTAGAGCCACGTGTTGCATCCTTTTTAATGCCTAGTTTCATGTATTATTTTTCTACCATATCAATGCCAAGTTTGGATTCATCATTAGCACCACGTGTTGCAACTTTCTTAATCCATAGTTTCACATCTTTCAATTTTTGGTCACTAATTTAGTCATTTTGGTAATTTTATATACGAATTTTGGTCACTTATCTCTCATTGTTTGGTCACTTATCTCTTATTTTTAGGTTGCTAATTTAGTTTTTTAAAACCAATATTATAGTATCACCAGGGAATGGAGGAATTGAACCACCAAACTCCTTCTTGTAAGGTAGGCGCTCTTCCATTGAGCTAGAACCCTTTAAGAATTTTGGAACCTAACTTATAGAGTCCTCTATAATGGTAAAAAATCGATCAATACACAACTTTGGGTATTTAATGGTTAGAAAAGGATGATAGATTGTATAAGTTCACAATATATGATCAATCAAGTTATCAAATCCATGAAACATTTCTAGGAATTTTGAACAAAACTTAAGAAATTGGCCTAATGGGATTTCAAAAACCACTATTCCCTACCAACCGTAAGTGTACCACTATGTGAGACCTATCAAAAACAATTATGTTAGTGTGGATGCCAAGTATATAGTAGATAACCATAAACATTTGATCCATGTAGAAGTAGAGCAATAAGGAGCATCAAAAGAGGATGATCAACCCAATAGTTGGTGCTTCACGTGGATCCTATCCATCATAGGATGAGTAAAGTTCCTTCTTTCATCAAGCTAATAAGTATCCACAAGGACAAATGGTTAGGATATATTGATGCCAATTCACAATGTTTATTCGATTCCCAAGGTAATGTTGTAGTGCTTGCACTGGGAGATCTACATGATCCCCAACAACATTGGATATAAGCATATTCATGGGGACATAGAGTATAGGATGAGGCTATCCTTTTATCTTTATCTTTGGAAAATCAGGCATGATTTGAAACACTAAGAGAAGGAATAGAATCAGATATATTTAACAAACTACAATCATGACAGGGCATAGGAATCTACTCTACTCAGCTTCCAAATATAGGAGACCTCTTTGGTAAATGTATTTCATATCAAGCAAAGTCCTTGGCTAGTTAGTTAGAGACATGAAGGTCATCACACTCAATAATTACAAGGAAGTGCATTTAGTGACAATTGTTGTCAGGAATATTGCACCTTCTACGGATAGAAGTTGTTCCTCTCGTATGAATGGTTCAGATCCAGAACAAATAAGTGAACGACAAAGGGTGAAAATCTTCTCTAAATGTTGTAAACACCTGGAATAATGCTTTGATGATGAACCTGTGTACATCAGAGAGAATTTGAGGTAAAAAATGGGCCTCCTAAGAGATGTACTACAAAAATATAAGATATATTAAAATATTATGAGTTAGGGGTTTTATGGGGTAGGTATATATGACAACTCATATCCTACACTACTTTTTATGCACAATATAAATAACCATGGTTGAGTTACTTTTCTAAATTAACTATAAATAAAATTAATAAAATAACTCTACAATGATGTGACTAAGATTCATTGTAAATTCCCAAAAAATTATTGTCCTTTAGCATTTATTTGTATTGAACTTGTAAATAAAATTAAACAAAAATGAATTTAATTTATATGCATAACTAACATATTTTTTTCATATAAATATCATTCATGAATTTAATTTATTTTAAAAGTACAAGATTTAATATATGCCTCCAGAACATGTCAAACAAACAAGAACATCAAATCTACCAGAACATTATTTACACATCCATACTAGTGACTAAGGAATCCAGTAACATATACATGCGGGATCAATACAACATATATGTGGGACGGAAATCAGCTTTCAATTAAGAAATCAATGAAGAAGCTTACAACCATTGCCTTAGTGTTGAAAAACTCCTCCACAAGACAAACACCTCATCCCTGATAGCTCCAACTTGCTCTCTTGTGCTCTCCAATGGATTGGGATAGATAGTCAATTCAACAGCATAACATTACCATTTAGTTCTCCCACCTCAACCATGGATGTGAGCTAGTATTTATAAGAATCGAATGGATAGGTATGGTTGAGAGATTTGTGGGTGAGGTAGCTATAAGATCCTACCAAGAGGGATCTCAACTCCAACCAACCCAGATTGATAGGGATAAAGGAGGACACGAGGCTCATGTTCTAGAAACCTCTTTTTTTCAAATTTTACCAAGGGTACCACTTATACACCTTTATGACAGAGTGATGTAGGTAAGAACCACTTCAAGAACAAAGCACATACGTGGTGGCACCGCTTTTCTATAATAGGACTTAGGCGGTGCTGAATAAGGTACCACTCATCACCTAAAGGGAAAAAGTGGTGCTAGGTTTTTTTAAGTAGAATTGACATCCAAAGCATGTTTTCCACTCCAATTTTGGGATTTAGGGAAAACCTAGGTGTTAAGGATATCATCACATGTTGGTGATAGGATTTGAGCATAATAGAATGCCCCCCAAAGCATGAGGCCTAGAGGGATACAATAAGCAAGAGCTTTGAGAGAACAAGTTGTCAGTTTGAGGTAAGAGTCAACTTGATTGGAGAGTGTCATCGAGTGGGAATCTGCAAATACATTAATACTTTTGACTCATAGACAAATGTAACTAACTCATGGCTACAGACCAATACAAGGTAGATCCATGAGAGGAATAAACAACCATGGCTACTAGAATACAACGTAGATCCATGTGATAGAGGACTCAAAATTGGACATATATACCAGACATACAAGGTAGATCTATGTCATACAGATGCAAATTTGAGCATAGCCACGACCATACAAATGTGGATCCATGCCTAATATACAAAACTCCATTGCAACCTAGGGAAAGCAATGAGTGCTAAACAAGTACCTAGGGTCTTCATCTCGTTATCACAAAGTATGATTCTATCCATGTGATTACAATGTTCTGAAGTCAAACATGGTAGAACCCACTTGATTACTAGCAAATGATGTGAACCGTTAACAAGTGCGAGGGAGATCACCATTGATGTCAATGATTCCCAAGGTACTCTAGTACAATCTACTGAGTGTGAATAGATGTCTTGATGTCGAACACCTAGTCGATTCTATCGATCCATGGTCAATGATGTGAACCTATGTCAAGAGCGAGAGAATCTGTCATTGAGGCATACAGATCTCAAGGTACTAAATTTGTTTCTAAGAAAATTTCCCTGATGATGAATTGATGTCGACAGGAAGAGTCTCGTCGAAGGAGGGCCATGACGAATCCCACATAGACGACATGAAACTTGGAATAAATTTTTGGAATGATGTGAATGAGGTAACCATAATACTAACTCAAAAGTACTGACACAGAGACTGTTTTGACTATAGAGGTAAACTTTTTTAACTTCCCTTTGAACATCGGGCAGCATGACAAAAGAATTGGTAGCATGACTAGACCAGAAAAACACACAGTGCGACGGTGGACAATGCATTTTTTTGAAAAACTCAAAGGAGTGACATGAGTCATGAAAGTGGATTGCCATGGAAATCAGCTGAATACCCAATTGACTGAAATGATATGTAGATAAGTTCCATTTTCAAAGGTAATGACAAACTGCCATTTATTTGCAAAATGATTCCCTTCCCTTAATTTTGTTGATGTATATGTAACTTCGGAATGTATTCTTCTATGTATTTCATATATTGTAACCCGATGTTTATTTCGGGATATTTATATTATGTATTTGAGTCATGTGGTCATGCCCCGATGTTCCGATCGGGAGGATTAATAATGTAAACAAGTCATATCAAGTCATTAGGTAAGTGCCCACAGTTTAAGGGGCACTTGGGTTATTATACACTAATTAAGGTGTAGGATCGAGTAATTAAATATAAGTTAAGCCTACATGGTTGAGTGCACTTCAAGTCAACGGAAGAATATAAATAGAGAGTGAGAGTCTCTCTATTTATCACTTGTGACTTAGCTCTCTTGCTCTCTTAAGTGTGGCACACTTTTGGAGAAGGAAATTCTTGGGCTTGACAGAAGACAGAAGGCTGCTATTGTGAAGGGAGGTCATCTTATTGTTTTGGGTTCACATCTTGTGGTGATACTATCTTAGAGGAAGTTGAGAGGTTTTCTCCATTTATGGTTTCCCCTCCTAAAATCTTTGTGTCTCTTGTCTCTTGTGATGTGCTTATGTGATTGTTGTGCTTGTTATTCTCTCAGTGAAAAGATCTTATTATAATGCTAGCTTAAATGTTGAAAAACTGACATGGTATCAGAGCTAACCTGAGAAGAAGACATTGTGCAGCTACAGAAACTAGGGCTTCCTATTTTGTGTATCTACCTCCACATATTTTCAGCAAAAGTATACTAGGATGTCTCTCCATTGAAGGGTGCATCTTTTTGTCGATGCGGAATTCAATTTCAAGCATTTTCAGTTTCGATGTGGAACTTAGGGCTTTCTACAGAAGATGAATTTTTGAGTGAGACCAGAATAGGATTGTTCTCCTCATCAAAACCGAAGTTTAGAGACCTGGATCAAGAAATTTGGTTGGGTAAAACTCTGGGAAAGTCAAACCCTAGTTTGACCCCAAGCTAGAGAAACCCTAAATGCTAAAAATGCTACGTTTTGGTACAGTCGCTATATGCCGATATTGGAGAAGTATCAGAAGCTGAAAATTGTAGGGACCGAAGATAAAATCGTGATGCACACTGTGTCCAAAGGGAATCCTCTGATTCGAAATATTCTGGGAGATATGATCTCTCCAAGTTAGGATTCCAGGCTCTTCCAGAAATCATCCATAAACAGGACACCTGGGGAGATCTGCAATATATTGGGCTACAGAGGTCCAAATGGAATTACTGAAGATGTTACAGAAAGGGAACGGAATTTAATTTATGTGTTCTGAAGGTCAGACTCAGAATATGAACCAGTGACACGTGGCATGCCGTACAACTTCACTGTTCTGAACAGTCCTGTAACAGGTCACCTTGGGAAAAGGATCATAAATCCCAAATGGTGAAACCAATTCTGATGAACCTGTGGTGTTGGATCAGGGACATGCGAATTTACCTCTGTTATAAATTTCAGACACATAGGATCAGTAATTTCAGAGATATCACAGAAACAGTAACAGACATTTCTGCAGAAGAAATCAGAGAATTAGGGCTTCCTGTTCCGGGAGTTTCCCTTCACTGTTTTCAGAAAAGGAGTACATTGGACAGCTCCATTTGAAGAGATCTATCTGTTCATCCAATTAGATCTGAAAGATTCCAAGTTTTGAAAATTAGGGTTTCTACGACAAACCCTAGATCATCAAACTTCGGGACAAGGACGGACACCTCAAATCGGTAAGATCTAATCCTTTGCTATTTCCATTTGAGGTTCTCATTTCAATATGATATATCACATCATCTTAGTTAAAATCTTGCAGAAGTTGACAACTTCCAAACCTAGAAGTATATCATCTCTCTGAAGAAAATGGATTGGACACCTACATGAGTATGGAGGTTCCAGTTTCAGAGGGAGACGAGGCCAAAGAAGACATCATGCTCATGCTGCAGAGGATGATGAACCATCCAGAAAGAGATCCAGATATGAAAGAGAGGATTCTTCAAGAGAGGATGAATATGTTCTAATATCAGCTCTCATAGGTAACATTACTCATGGAAGTGATGATTGGCTTATAGACAGTGGGGCTTCCAAACATATGATGGGATTCAAGGAATTTTTGTGAGACTATCAGAACATGAATGACTAGGAGATGACTACCAATGTCCAATAAAAGGTAGTGGGGAATATTCATACAAGCTATACTCTGGTAAGTCTCTAACAATGAAAGAAGTATTGTTTGTGCTAGGATTGAAGAAGAACCTTCTCTCTATTTCAGCATTGACGCAAAAGGAATGCGGGCTGCATTCATAGATGGTCAAGTCATCATGTGACCAAAAGGAAAGACTATCGATGATGCGGTAGTGATTGAAGAACAAGAAGGAGGCTTGTATGAATTGAAGGGCCATCCAGAACAAGCCTTGATCCATGCAGAGCCAAATGAGCTTTGGCATAGAAGGCTTGCACATGTGCATTACAGAGCACTACCTATTGCAAGCAATGTTGTTGAAGGTATTCCTGAATTTCAAGCTATTTGAAGGGAAGAAGAAAATTAGAATATGACCTAAAGAAACCAGTTGAAGAATGTGAAGATCTAGAATGCAGAAACCATGCAGTCATAAGAGTCTCTCAAATCAAGAACAACTTGAAGCGGT
>LPNX010462939.1:334188-422113 GCA_001517045.1 Pseudotsuga menziesii
CCTACAAGCAAAAAAGGATGAAGACTTGTTCCGAAGAACAAGTGACGATAGTTCAAAGACAAAGAATAATATGACAAGCTAACAGATGGGTGCAAGATGAACTTTTGAAGAAGNTTGGTGAAGAATGCATAAGTGGTGATGGCCACCTTGAATGGCCTCCCAGGATCGTAGAATTCATTCAAGGAATGTGTTCCAGAAGGAATGGATTACTTTTAGAAGACTCCGTGAAGAAGAAGAAGCTCGAATCATAAGAAGATAAGAGAAGATGGGAACAACTAAAGATCAAGCTCTTTCCATCCAAAGAAGATCCCTCAAGCAATGAGGAATATGAAGAACTCAACTCTTGAAGAACTTCTTATCCACCTCAGCATTNTATTTCAGTGCATAGAGTACGGAAGACAGAGGGAGTATGATGCTCTGCTTCAGAGTGAGTGATTGCAGAAGATCCTGAGGTTCGACATGGTATGACAGGATGGGCAGATTACTGATGATTCTAGGCCTTACTGAGAGTAAAGTGGATTCCAACCTTTGTTCCAAGGTTGAATGTGGAAGACTAGTGATGCTCCTGTTATGTGTCGATGCACTATTGTTCTAGGTATGGTGGTGTGGCAGAATACAGATGGAATCTTCCTTGGACAAGGGAAGTATGCAGTAGAGATCCTGAAGAGGTTCAGGATGATGGACTGCATGGCCTCACCTATGGCATCAAACCTGAAGCTTTTGAGTGATGGTTCTTCAGAGATGGTTGATGCTACGATGTATCGTCAGATGATTGGGTCATTGATGTACCTGACGAACACGAGACCAGATATTTGCTTTGCTGTGAACACATTGAGACATGTTCACTTGATGGTTACAAAGCATGAAGGGGTACAATTGATTATGGGCTCAAGTATGATGCGAATCAAAAGATTAACCTAGAGGGTTATGTTGATTCAAATTGGGCAGGAAGTGCCATCAACAGGAAGAGTACTTCGGGATGTTACTTCAGTATGGGATCAGGTGTGATCTCTTGGTTTAGCAGGAAGCAATCCTATGTGGCACTGAGTACAACTGAAGTAGAGTATGTCGCAGCTTGTTCAGCTAGTTGTGAGGCAGAATGGCTGCGGAAGCTACTGTCTGATATATTTGATCTCCAGTTGGATGCTACTTGTATACACTGTGACAACCAGAGTTGCGTGAAGTTGTCAGAGAATCCAGTGTTCCATGACAGGTCGAAGCATATCGAGATCAAATATCACTATATCAGGGATATGGTGCAGAGAGGAGCAGTGAAGCTCCTGTATGTTGCGACGGAGGAACAGATAGCTGATGTATTGATGAAGCCATTGGCTAGGCTGAAGTTTGAGTACTTCAGAGAGAGACTTGGTGTTCTCCAGATCGAGGCTTCCTCCCAGAGACAGTGATGAGATCCAGAGCCATTCTGACATGGTGAGAGGATTGGTTCCTTCCATGGTCAGATGTAAGGGGTGAGATATTCCATCATGGTGAGAGGATTGGTTCCTTCCATGACTGATATGAGTACTGAGATCCAAAGCCATTCTGACGAGTAGGTCGTATGTAAGGGCTGTGCCATTCTATTCATGGATAAAGGATTTAGTTCCTTCCATGTCAGATGTAAGTGCAGAAATCTCTCTTCATTGTGGTTGAGAGTCTTCCATCATTGGATGGGATTGAGCCATTATGACGAGTAGGTCAAATGTAAGGGCTGTGCCATTCTGTTCATGGCTAAAGGATTTAGTTCTTTCCATGTCAGATGTAAGTGCAGACATCTCTCTTCATTGTGGTTGAGAATCTTCCATCATTGGATGGGATTGAGCGATTCTGACGAGTAGGTCAGATGTAAGGGCTGTGCCATTCTGTTCATGGCTAAAGGATTTAGTTCCTTCCATGTCAAATGTAAGTGCAGAAATATCTCTTCATTGTGGTTGAGAGTCTTCCATCATTGGATGGAATTGAGCCATTCTGACGAGTAGTTCAGATGTAAGGGCTGATCCATTCTGGTCATGGCTAAAGGATTTAGTTCCTTCCATGTCAGATATAAGTGCTGGCCATTCTGTCGAGTAGGACAGATGTAAGGGCAACTGCCATTCTAGGAATGGAGGCACCTGGTCAGTTACCAGGAACACTCAGTCAGGTTGTGCAGATGAGCATGTAATCAGTCCTGGGAGATTTGCAAATGGTCTTTCGAGGTTTTACCTATGGCATGTAATTCGGTGCCCTGGGACATCTGGAAAATGCTCTTTCGAGGTTTTGCTATGGGATGGCATGTAATCAGCCCTGGGAGATCCTATAGGTTGGGCTGTGTGCCCGTAATCAGTCCTGGGATGCTCTTGCGAGGTTTTGCCATGACCACATGTAATCAGCCCTGGGAGATCCTATAGGTTGGGCTGTGTGCCTGTAATCAGTCCTGGGATGCTCTTGCGAGGTTTTGTGGTGAGGTCACATGTAATCAGCCCTGGGAGATCCTATAGGTTGGGCTGTGTGCCTGTAATCAGTCCTGGGATGCTCTTGCAAGGTTTTGTGGTGAGGTCACATGTAATCAGCCCTGGGAGATCCTATAGGTTGGGCTGTGTGCCCGTAATCAGTCCTGGGATGCTCTTTCGAGGTTTTGTGACGCACGTAATAAGTCCTGAGGATTCTCCAGTATGGCCAGTGATGATGAAGACCTGCAGGTGGTGGGCCTACATCCAGCATGAAATAGGGCTGGCTCTGTAGAACTTCCTATGACGAGATAGTACACACTTGATGATGACCAGTGGAGATCCAGATCGAGCTATGATCCAGATTCAGTTATGATGACTCCGAGAGATCCAGATCGAGTGATGATCCAGATCCAGCAGTGATGATCTAGATCGAGTGATGATCCAGATCCTGAGAGATGATCCAGATCGAGTGATGAGCCAGATCCAGTCCAGTGATGTTGATCCAGATCGAGTGATGATCTAGATCCAGTGATGCCTTTGTATGATGATCCAGATCGAGAAATGAACCAGATCCAGATGAATTGAAGATGAATATGACTTGAAGATGAACATGATCCAGTGATACAGAGAAGAAGACCAGTGCTGAAAATTGTGTCGAAAGAATACCTTCCTAGTTAAGAGGGAGTGTTGATGTATATGTAACTTTGGAATGTATTCTTCTATGTATTTCATATATTGTAACCCAATGTTTATTCCGGGATATTTCTATTATGTATTTGAGTCATGTGGTCATGCCCCGATGTTCCGATCGGGAGGATTAATAATGTAAACAAGTCATATCAAGTCATTAGGTAAGTCCCCATAGTTTAAGGGGCACTTGGGTTATTATACACTAATTAAGGTGTAGGCTCGAGTAATTAAATATAAGTTAAGCCTACATGGTTGAGTGCACTTCAAGTCAACGAAGAATATAAATAGAGAATGAGAGTCTCTCTATTTATCACTTGTGACTTAGCTCTCTTGCTCTCTTAAGTGTGGCGCACTTTTGGAGAAGGAAATTCTTGGGCTTGACAGAAGAAAGAAGGCTGCTGTTGTGAAGGGAGGTCATCTTACTGTTTTGGGTTCACATCTTGTGGTGATACTATCTTAGAGGAAGTTGAGGGGTTTTCTCCATTTATGGTTTCCCCTCCTAAAATCTTTGTGTCTCTTGTCTTTTGTGATGTGCTTATGTGATTGCTGTGCTTGTTATTCTCTCAGTGAAAATATCTTATTATAATGCTAGCTTAAATGTTGAAAAACTGACAAATTTCCCCATCATGTTTGATGAGTGCCTTTTTTCATTTTTACGAGTTCAAAGAGGGTAAAAAACACTCGTTCTAGATTTTCTGAAGACAAGTCCAAACTCATATGTTTTACAAATTTGAGAGATGAGGGGTTCGTTTCCAAAAGAGGGTTTCTCAATGTTTAATTTAACGATTCCAATGAAAGTTAAATTGGTATCATTCATGTTTAGAGAGTCTAAACGACCATGAAAGAAGACTCCACAGGGTCCTTTTTCATAAATAGTTCATCTGAACCGAAAAAGTGATAACCTATCGTCAGATGAATGACTCTTCAAGTACTTTAACGAGCGTGAAGAAGACAAGATTGCTCGACAATATTTTTCGTATTTAAGGAGCCTGAAAAGAGTTTAAAGAAGGCTCCACTAGGTCTCTTTTCATGATGAGGGATTTTACAAGTCTGATAAGAATCAGAAATGGGCTCGGAACTTTGATGTTAAGATTTGAGAGCATTACCAAAGTGTCGCAATAAATGCTCAAAGAATTTTTCTATTTTATGGTAGTATGAAAAAGTCAAAAGCAAACTCACAAAAACTTTCATTGCTACCGCTCTTTATCTTGCAACAACTGTCAAAACTCTCCAATAAATGACATTAAAGTATCGTGACTAATAGATTTTAAAAACAATACTATTACATGCCAAAACCTAGAATGTTTATAAAAGTTATGTAAATAGTAAAAAATAAAACATTTTACCATTTACCAATAATGGAGAGCTTTTGCAGAAGTTTCTTGGCCAGATTTTCAATTGGTGATTCCAGGAGCATCTATCATCGAATTTATGCATTGTCAGTTCCAAGTAAAATATTGAACCCTGCTCTTTCATTTTATGCTTTCATTTTTTATTTTTAGGGGTGTTTTTGGCAATTTGAGCGATCCCTAAAACATCAAATGCAGGAACCACTCTTATCCCTTGTGGGATAAGCAGTACCTCGCAAGAACCGTTCCTAAAACACTTTGCTCAGGTAGTGCCACCACCTGTCCTCAATGAGACTCAGGTAGTTCTGGCCGTGGGTAAATAAAAACATAAGTACAAGGAAAATTAGCCAAATTTTAATGATCTAAAAGGTTGATGATGTTTCTAATTGGCATTATGATTGTTTTTGGTAGGTTTCCATTGGTAAAAAATGGTTATTTGGTAAGAGAGGTAACATGACAATGATGATGCATTTGCTGAAAGAAATGCAGGATGTATAGCCGCATTGAAGGACTATGGTCTACTAAATTTTTTACACACACCCAACATGGTATCACATGAGTGCTTATTGGAGCATATTGTCCATATGTGGAATCCAGAGCAACAATATTTTTAGGTGGGTGCTCATGTATTGACAATTGAAGTGGAAGATATATACTTCTTAACAGGCCTATCGAGATGAGGTGCTCCTATATATTTGACTGGTTCCTGTGGAGGGCACATCACCACCCATGAATTAATAAATTTCCATTGTATTCCCGGGACCAGAACATCAGGGAAGAAAATTCCCATCAAAGCAGTGGTGGATGGCCCTCTTCGCACAATCTTATTTACCATGCAAAGAATGGCAGGGAGCTAAGGGGCTCATCAGGAATCTAGAGCACATATGCTCTATGCTATAGAGGCTATGGCACTCATAGTCTTCAACTAGGCGGAGGCTCTTCTACCGGTTTTCAAAGATCAGCTGACCAAGTGTCGGAAGGGAGACTTGAAGTAATTTGGTTTTGGATCCACTTTGGTGTGTTTGTTTTTTGAGAGGGTCCCCCAAATAAGACCCTAGGTAGTATTCACAGAGTTGAGGGAGAGAGACCCTCGCATGCTGAGGTGGGTTCAGATCATGGACCGCATAGGGGCATGTAGAGGCAAGGTGAAGTTCGGAGACCCATTTTTTCGATGGCTGAGAGACCAACTCCTCATGGTTGAGGACTATGCATACGCAGGTAATGACTTCAGTGGTGACCCTGATCTACCACTTCCACCTGGTGCACAGTGGGGTGACATTGGTAAGAAAAAAAAACCCTAAAATTGCAATTGTATTTTTATGTTTTAATGTTTTATATTTTTTATGTGTAGTAACGAGACTTAAATGTTTTCATGCATATTTCGGAGCATCACAACCTGGGGGATCCTCCCCAATAGACAGACGAGTCGAAGCTCATTTTGTTCCACAGGGAAATGATGTGATGAAGAATCTAGAGGAGAACCTCAAGAGTTTAACTCTAGACATACCAGATGCCTCGATCGATGACCTCCCACTGAGGTACTAGAGGCCCACTGCAGGAGTACAAGGTCATTTCAGTAGACTGATATGTCGAGTAGCATGAACATTCATGGGTTACCATGAGCATCACTATATGATAGGCCACATGATGTATTATTGAAAGCTAATAGATAGCTTCAGGATTTTAGTATGATGATTTTTCTCCTAAAAGCCTGAGCACTTCAGATGAGGTCTCATGACCTATTTTTTGTAAAACACTTCATATATATATACAGACTTCTACTTTTGGTGTTTATGCGTCTCAAAAGGAAAATGTATTTTTATGAGTTTATGTGTTTTTTATAGTTTATTTATAGTGAACCATGTTTGATTTCTACGTCATGAATGGGCAATATGCCAGTCTAGGATGTTATTTGCCAATGAGTCGAAAAATGCATTAACTTCCCTAGGGATATGCCTATAGGTAATAGCTTCAAATGACCTTTCTAATAAATTTACCCTCTAGAAAAGATGAAGAATCACGGGATTCCTGATGGTATAGACATGGTTTAGATGACAAGCCACTAGTTGTGAGTCCATCAAAACTACCAAGTTACGAACATCTTGGGATGCAGCTTCAATCAGAAGACCTATTACTATTTGATACTCAATGATATTATTGGTGGAGGGACCAATACAAACCGCTCCTGAACTGACCAAATCGTAAGCTGGGGAATAGAGAACCCAAGTAGCTGAGGCAATATTCAAGTTGTAGCGGCAAGCACCATCAGTGAAGCCGTAGAAATCCATCTACTCTGCATGACCAAACACATGGTATAAACAGATACAGACACTAAACTCAAAACCATATTGAAATACTTAAGCACACTAAAAATTCAAGTAATATA
This sequence comes from Pseudotsuga menziesii, assembly GCA_001517045.1. NCBI lineage: Eukaryota > Viridiplantae > Streptophyta > Pinopsida > Pinales > Pinaceae > Pseudotsuga > Pseudotsuga menziesii. The sequence goes on from LPNX010462939.1 coordinate 341,040, forward strand.
CATATATACAAGGTACTATACAAGAAATATATAGGCATAGTACCTCTTCAGGTACAACCCATTACGAGGTTGTCCTAAGGGAATTCCATCATAGTCCATGAGCTTGTAGGTCCCTTTCTCTAGAACTTTGGAAATAACGAAAGGACCATACCACATGGATTTGAACTTCCCTTTCCCTAGTTTGTCATATCTCTAATCATAGGTTAAAACTAGGTCACCTTCGTTAAAGGCACGAGGTTGGACAAACTTGTCATACTATGCCTTGACACATTTCTTATGTGCCTCATTGGCTAAGGTAGCGTCTCTTCTGGTTTCATCAAGGTTATTCAAGTAGAGAAATATTTCTTCCTCTGTGGAAGTGTCTAGGAGAAGTTCGACGGCAAGTTTCAAGGATGGAATTTCACATTGAATAGGAAAGATATCTTCTAGTCCATAAACAACCTGGAAGGGTGTAAAACCAGTAGCTATTTTTACCGAAGTCCTATAAGCCCAAAGAGCAGAGAAAACCATATGGTGCCAGTTGGATTTATGGTCTCCAACCATCTGACGCAACATTATTTTCAAAACTTTGTTAATGGCATCGACTTGACCATTATCTTGCGGATAATAGGGCATTGAGTTTTCATCATGAAAACCTAGCTGGGCACTTAGTTCCTCCATCATTTGATTACGAAAATGTGATCCGTGATCAGTGACTATGGACTACGGGACTCTGAATTTTGCTATCACATGATTAAATAGGAAGAGAGCGGCAGTATTACCATCCTCTACATATGTAGGCATAGCCTCATCCCATTTTGTAAAATAATCAATGGCTACGATGATGTAACCATGCACCCTAGCTGAGGTAGGCTTACAATGCATGTAAACAATCCCCAATTTGGCAAAAGGTCCAACGACAATGACAGGGTGTAATGGAGCAGGGTGGGTGCGGTTTTTCAGATATAAATGTTAACAAGGTGGGAATTTCTTAACATCCTTGTGATAATATTTAAATATTGAAGGCCAGAAATAGCTAGCACAAAGGATTTTTTGGGCTGTAGCCATCCCAGATATATGACCTCCACATGCTCCAGAGTGGTAGTCATTCAAAATTTTTTCAGCTTCCTCATGGGTAAGGCATTGCCAAAGAGCATAATCAATACCATGTCTATACAAAGTGTCATTCAAGATGAGGTAGTATTTTGTGTGGTGACAGATACGGCGGCGATCGTCACAAGATAGAGTGGGCTGAAATATTTGTGTCTAGAGATAAATGAGAAAATCCCCATACCATGGTTCAATAGTGATTATCAGGAATACGAATTCATCTGAGAATGAATCACTGGGCTAAGATTCCGTCGAAGCACAGGGAAGATCACACATGAGCTCAACAAAGACCAAGGATTTCTTTGATGTAACTTTGGAAAATTCCAGATCAAACTCTTGTAGGATGACTATCCATCATGAATATTTTCCCCCGAGCACCTAACGAGTCAAGATGTAATACATAGGGTTTTTGTTTGTCGATACGATGGTTGTATGGAGAAAAATGTAGCGATGAAATTTCTGAACAACAATGACTGTGGCCAATGCTAATTCCTCCACGCATGAGTATCAAGTTTCGGAATCCATGATATTCTTACTAGCAGAGTAGATCATGTGCTCCTGACCATCAGGATTATCATGCACCAAAACCATAGCGATGGTAGTAGTGGACGCAACAATGTATAAGAGAAAATCCTTTGAACAATATAGGGGGTGTATCACGAGTGAGTGAGTCAGAGCATGTTTGAGATTATCAAAGGCCCATTGGGATTGGTCATCCCAAAAGAACAGAGTGTCCTTCTTAAGGAGACACATATAATCGTATGTTTTCTCTGCAAAATTACAAATGAAATGGCGGAGGAATTTTGCCTTCCCTTGCAAAATTTGGAGTTCTAGAAGGTTGGTTGGGGCTAGAATAGTGGCAATTTTCAATGGATCTATCCAGATGCCATCCTTAGAAACCACAAAACCTAACAGGCGTCCCTTCTCGATGCAAAAAACACATTTATGAGGATTGAACTATATGTTATAATGACGACATCTCAAGAAAATGTCTCTAAGATGACCAGGGTGGTCCTCCCATTGCTGTGAATGAGCTGGGAGGTCATCAAGGTACAGTTCTACAATATGTTTTATATCATGAAACACATAGTACATAACACGCTGGAAAGTGGCTCTAGCATTTTTCAGGCCGAATGGTAACTTCCTGTATGCAAAGGTTCCCCATGGGAAAATAAATACTGTCTTGTGCTGATCAGTGGGTAGAATCTCAATCTGATTATAACCCGAAAAGCCATCCATAAACGAGAAGATGACACTTTCGACACAATTGTCGATAATCTAGTCAATATGTGGAGTGGGAAAGTTGTCTTTGGGATAAGATTTGTTCAAATATATTAAATCGATGCAGATTCTAATGATTCCCTAATTTTTATTGACATGGGCGACATTCGATACCCATTCCGTCAGGGGTACGGGATGAATAAACCCTACTTTTAGAAGTTTTGCTATTTCAACTTTGATAGATGTGGCTTTCAGTGGATGGACTTGTCTCAGTTTTTTCCTGACAGGTTTTGCAGTGGGATAGGTTTTTATTTCGTGAACCATAATGGATGGGTCTATCCCTGGCATTTGTTTGTAGGACTAGGAAAATAAATCTCGAAATTCTTTGAAAAGTGCTCTATATGCTTCAGATTCATCTGTTGAGTAGTTCTTCCCAACAGGAACATGCTTAAGGGTGTCAGGCTTGGATAATATGTCAATTGGATTTGTTTGAGTAATGTTGCATAGGTTTCCTTCAGAATCCATGTTCTTCAACAATATAGGAGTTTGAGGTGTTTTGACAATATCAGTAGTAAAAACAGATGCAAAATCATGGTCTACCAAATTGGAGTTAGGGAGGAACGAGGATCTATGGTGATGATCCTCCCATATAGGTTCATTCTTACTCATGATCTCCATAATGGACTCATCAGAAGGAAAATTATGGGAGAGATAATCCAGAGTTGGAAGAGAGGGTTCTAACAAGTAGGGTAAGTGGTAAGGGTCCGAAGCCACCAGATGAAGGTCATTAGTGTGGTCATCAGAAAGGGTTTGGATAACATTGTACATTGCTTCATGCGGACTCAACGAGGTGAACCAAACAATTTGTTTTCCCTTTGGATCATAATCAAATTAAGAAATCATATTCACCATCACCATTTCTGTGTTAGGAAGGTTTGACCAAAAAATCCTCATAAGGGAATTAGAATCCTTCAGCATGCCTACCCCAATCAACTAGTAAGGAGGAGGGGACTAGCCTAACATAGGGATGTTATTAGCCATAGGGGTGGCAACATCCAGTGTACAAAAATTGATCTGGTCAATGGTTACAATCCTCCCTAGATGCAGAAATTAGATGGTTTGAAATACTGTCGAAGCAACAACAATCATGGCGTAAAACCAATTTCTTCCTAATAGGAGGTTGTAGTCTAACGGGGCATCATCTACTTCCACTTGAATGGAAACAGTTTTTCCCCCAAGATCAACTAAAAGGGATGGTATGAGACCATGGGGCTGGAAACCTCATCCATCAAAGGATTTCATAGTCGTTGGTGATGTTACAAGCTCGAGAGATCCAATAGCTTTCCAACAAGACATGGACAAAACCGAAGTTGAAGCTCCTTCGTTTAAGATATTTCTAAAGACCCTCTTTCTGACTACTTTCTTTATGATTTGGAAATCAAGTTTATGAGGTATTCTAGACTTACAGTTCTTGACATTAAAATGAATCAAATTAGTGTTGTCCGGGTCTAAAGCTCCTAACGCGGTTAATAAGTTTTTGCATTTCGTTGGACAACTTTGGAGTAATTCCAAGGTAGACATTGCACATGGTTCTTGAGAAAGATATTCAACTGCATTATAAAATTGGGCAGCTCCATCATTAGGGTTAAAAACAACCTTCCTAATAGTACTCTTGGGTGGGCGCAAAACCATGTTGAGATTAGGTTTCTCGATGGTTAGGGGACCAGTAGACGAGGACTCAGGAGAACCAATAGAAGGACCTTTTCCTGAAGAATAATTATCTTCTTTCTTGTCTATGGGTTTTTCATAACTCTGACTTTGAGTTTGTAAATTAATAGTGTCCGAGGACATCATGCGAATTTCCTCTGAAGAACTAGAATTTCCCTGATTAGACATGTGGTCTATCAGCTATTGTTGAGAGGGAAAAGGATCCATGAGAACCGCTGGTGTGGGATTAGTTTCCAGAAATTGATTTCTTTCTTCACGATGACACTCTTTCATGAAGTGATCACCTCTGCATAGCAAACATGGATATTTTTCTTTTATTTTCCCTTTATCATTCTCGGTGATGGTTGGTTTTGGATTCTCCTGCGGGTTTCCATGTTTTTTGTTTTTGGATTTACCTTTGTTTTTAGTATTGCGGAGCATTTGTGTACTTTGAATGGAATTTACCTCAGTGGAAACCTTGGGAGTTGAATGAGTAGGGGTAGAAGTATGAGGTTGCTTGGTAGGTTTTGCTATCGATGGGGATTGGATAGAACCAACAATCCCATTAACAAGGGTTTCTACTGGTGGCTTGGCAGGATCGGTGCTTGGGAAAGGAGCTTGAGGGATCAAGTCATACAACATTCCAAACTGGGAATATACCAAGTCCAGATATTGGGCTTGACTAGTGGCTTGCTCTTGGGTAACGACACAGCCCATAGCCACATCTCGGGTGATTGGAGGCACCAAATATTTAGTAAACCAATCAGATAACAATTGATCTAGGATAGGAGCATTAATAAGTCTTCTCCGTCTTCCCCACTCATGGATATGATCTGATATGTGGGTGGAGGTGTTCTGATGCAAAGAAGTTAAGATATCTATACCTATTTCATAGCATATAGGAAGCTAAAAGTGTGTAAGAAAGATAGTTGCCAAAGAACCAAAATCCACAAACGAATGTTGTGGAAGTTCAATGTACCATTTCATGGCGGTATCAGTCAAAGTTCACTGGAAGAGTATTAAACAAACTGAATCATCCATTAGGGAGTTCAAAAAACACCACAAATGGAATGTCATGACATGGTTTTTTGGATCATCTCCCTGCTTCCCATCGAATTTTGGAATGTCTGATGGTAACTTTACCGGAATGGTAGGTCATGAGGGGTTATATTGAATGGGATCATTAATCAAGTTGGACAAATGAGGAAAGTCCAAAGTTTCTAGGAAAGGTAACTAGCGATTAGGTTGTACACACTAGTAATATTGATAAGGCATATAAGTACCAATAGGATTGTAAGTAGATTGATAGATAGGTTGTTGAAACTGCTGTTCTGATGAAGAACCATCGGAAGATCCACCCATAGGGGGTTTATTTACAGGATAGGGACCATTAGGACCACCAGAGAGTCCAAGACGAGGACCACCAGGGCCTCTAGGACCACTAGGACCACCAAGACCACCAGAAACAGCTGAGCCACCAGGAGGAAGATCACCAAACTCTCTAGGACCCCTGGGAGGTAAACCTTCGGAGCCTATAGAACCACTAGGAGCAAGGCCACCAGACCCCCCAAGACCACCAATACCACTAGGACCATAAGGAGGAAATCCTCCTGGCCGTCCAGGATCATTAGCCCCCCTAGAGGGAGGACCTCTGTAAGTTGGTCCTTCGGCACCCCCCGCAGTATGTATAGGTATCCCTCCCATAGCTGGCATATAGGACAAGTTAGGTTGCCCCCATGGAGTGAAAGTATTTCTAGGATATGGAATTCCAGCATAAGGCATTCCTATAGGGGTGGATTGGCAGTTGATATTTCGTACAGGTACTAGATTTGTTATGTAACCATACCCCCAAGAGGTTTGATTGCTTACAGGTTGTGCCCCCAAGGGTTGACCTGAACTAGATGGGGGGTTAACCACATTCGTATGGGTAGGAGGGACATAGACTGTATATTTATCTATACTAGAGGTCTATCCATTAATAGCTACAATTCCAGTGATAGGTAACATAGTTCATGCCGGGGGTTGCCCCTGGGCACTAGAAGGTGTTGATGAAACAGGAATTGAATGTTGTTCCCCAAGTGCGAAAGACCCAGGAGGATTTGGAACATACATAATATGGGAGGTTGTGGGGTTGGTAGTTTGACCTGGATTATGCAGAGTCACAGCATGATCTAGAATAGGTTCAATGGGTTTCATAAAATCAACAAGTGAGCGATATCTCGCAGGCCAAGGGTTCGTATTACGAGGAAAAAATATTGAGCGAGGTGGTGGTGTACCCAATATGTTATCTATTTTCTTCTCAAGTTCTCTTGCAAGGAGAATAGCTTCCTGGTATTGTCTGCATTCTTCTTCATTTGGTGAAATTTCTTCAGAAGAGGTTGGACAAGTTCCAAACGAAGCAATAGACTGTCCCATAGAGGTATCCCAAAATCGAGCATTGCGACCATAATGTTGATGGGTAGTATCATCAACATGGCCTTCTATGGGAGAATGGAAAAAGTATTACCCCTAGATGGTTGTTGAGCCAAGGGAGGACCGTGCGAAGGATATGGATCTCCACTTTCTACAACCACATTTTATCCCTCTTGGGAGTTGGTAGTAGCTCCTTGGTCGATAGCTTCCATAGGATCTTCTCCCAAAACAGGAGTAAAATCAGGTGGCAAGCCCCGTACTCTTCTGGACTGTATCAATTTAGCCAGTTTGTATAGTTCCTATCTAACCTAGGGTTTCAAAACTAGAAAAAACACATAAAAAATTCCCCTACTCAAGCTACAGGCCAAATAAGCAAACTTAAATGACAGGAGGAGTTCAGATAGTTTGGTCTCTCACCAGGATTGTCAAGAAGGTGTCACTCGTGATATACAACAAGGGTACATGCGTAGTAATATCCTTGAATGTTTTTTTTAGTGTATGGCTCCAAGCAATATGGCCAAAGGGATTTCCTCAGATAGATAAGGTATCCTAGTGGGGTTTCCCAATATACACAAGGTACATGGGAGCTCAAATCGGTAGTAGTGTTGTCTAAAGTACAACCATTCACAAGGGGCCTTCCTATATATAATCAAGTACGTGAAGTTCCTTTATATATACTTCAAGGGTACGTGAAAGGTCATTCGATATACCAATGGTACGTGGAAGAATTGCGCGAGTCCCAGGATGTAGTGTGGATGAGTAACAATGGCTCCTACGCTTAACGATGCCCGTACACGTCTCTAGCCTATCACTCAAATTTCTATGTAAATTTCAACCCTACAACTACCGTTAATTTTAAAGTGGATGGTTAGGTGAATGCATGGAATTTTGACAGGAAAAGTAAAACCATGCAAATATGTACATGCAAATATTTCACTTTACCATTCGAGGTATGCCTACTTACGGGAGGGAGAGAGAGTATTTTCTTTTCATTTTGAAAACCAAAAATTCCCAAAAAACTACTTTGAACAAATCAAATCCAAAAAAAAGAAACACATTCCAAACTCATTTTTCTTTTTTGAAAGCAATCAGATGGGTAAGAGTCTCTTTTCCTAAAATAAAAACAACAAGCACTCTACATGCATATGCAATCTATTTTTTCAATTTTTGTTTTAAACATAGATAGATTTAACTTAAAACTACACTATTTTTTCTTTTGATGAGATAGTTCCCTGAATGTTGTAAACACCTAGAATAATGCTTTGATGACGAACCTATGTACCTATAGAAGATGTCAAACAAACAAGAACATCAAAGCTACCAGAAAATTAATTACACATCCATAGTAGTGACTAAGGAATCCAGTAACATATACATGCAAGATTAATACAATAGATATGTGGGACGAAAATCAACTTTGCATTAAGAAACCAATGAAGAAGCTTACAACCATTTCCTTAGTGTTGACAAACTCCTCCACAAGGCAAACAACTCATCCCCGATAGCTCCAACTTTCTCTCTTGTGCTCTCCAATGGATTGGGCTAGATAGTCAATTCAACAACATAACATTACCATTCAGTTCTCCCCCTCAACCATGGATGTGAGCTAGTATTTATAAGACTCAAATGGATAGGTATGGTTGAGATATTTGTGGGTGAGGTGGCTATAAGATCCTACCAAGAGGGATCTTGACTCCAACCAACCGAGATTGATAGGGATAAGGGAGGACACGGGGCTCATGTTCTAGAAACCTTGAGAAACCTCTTTTTTTTCAAATTTTACAAAGGGTACTACTTATACACCTTTATTATAGAGCGGTGTAGGTAAGAACCACTTCAAGAACAAAGCACATATGTGGTGGCACCTCTTTTCTATAACAGAACTCAGGCGGTGCTGAACAAGGTATCGCTCATCAGCTAAAGGGAAAAAGCAGTGCTAGGTTTTTTCATGTAGAATTGATATCCAAAGCATGTTTTCCACTCCAAGTTTGGGATTTACGGAAAATATAGGTGTTAATAATCTCATCACATGTTGGTGACAGGATTTGGGTATAACAATAGTGGCTCAATCACTCACTTTAGTGTGAATCCAAGCGTGGCTATAACATTTTAAAGTGAGCACAACCATATTTACTCACCCACCTCCAAAAATAGTAGAAAATATTCCCCAAAAGGTTTCTCATACAAGATAAATGGCACCCCCAAAGGGATAAGGAAATGGTGTTAGTCCAAATCCTTGATAGTGGAAAAAGGACTGCTAAAGGATTTCCAAGTGAAAGTGGAAAATTTATCAGCTTCTTTTATAAAAATCAAAGGTGGAGGTCATGCATAAGCAATTGAAACTGAGTTGAATGGACTCCAATGTGTGCTTAGGAGCATGAATGTAACCTATGTTTGGTAACTAAGAGTCTCAATATGTGGAACAAGTAAAATTGTTTGGAACTCTAACCTTGGATTGATGAGTTCAATAGATAAAGTTAGCCAAGACCTACAATATCCACATAAGTCTCTTAGACAACTCTTTAATAGTGGGTAGTGGCTAACTCATGGATATTAAGGGTGAAGCAAACTTGAAGGTTTGTAATCATGCATAAGCTATCCCAACAAAACGTCACATGGACCTAGCTATCCCAAACCATCCTACAACAACCCCACATGGACCTAGATATAAAGGTTGCATGTTTTCTTGAGGTTTAACTAATCTAGGAGATGGAATGGTGTTTCTATCTACTAGCCTCTTAGTTCCCCTATCCACTAGGAGCGCTGGGAAGAAATATGAGATCTGCTAAGTTGTGTCTAGTTGAGTCACAAGTGAGGAACAAAGAATGTGAGCTCTAAGCTTAACCTAGTCATACACTGATTTTCCATAGTACATTATCCTACACCAATTTTCCAGCAAAACTGCAATTTAAAACCTTCATGAAAAAGAGAGAGAAATCATTTTCCTGTAAATATTTCAGACATCATTATATAGAAAATACTGTTAAAGGTCGCTATCCTTTCTAACTTTAACAAACACTTCCTCATTTCACAAGGTTTGTTGATCCTTGTATTTAAAATGATGCAATGCATACAATCCAACCCTTTCTAGATGGATGCATCTTAGAGTCTGGGTACTCTTTCCAAGCTTGAGACAACTGCACGAGTAAAAAATGCACCCATGCTGGGTGATTAGTTGGATGATGCTTTATTGAGGTCTCCAATTTATGAAGTGATGGATGTAGATTTTAACTGACAAGAACAACTCCATATTTATGACCTTATGTTGTTACTATCCATGGGTAAAATCTAACTGCTTCTCTTTATCATATTGATTATTGTGAAATTGGGCTACTAATAGATGTGTACTTATAGGACCAAAAAGACCAAGGGCTTGAATCTTTTCTCTCTCTTGAGGTACATTGATTCATATATTTGATCATCAATGTATAAGGGGAAGATTCAAACCATATGGTATGATCCTTTGGTCCTCAATACTGCTCCTAAGGGTTAGGTGCTAGTGACATCCTCAAGGGGTGGCCAGTCCCTTGAGAAGAAACCTAGTAGTAACGATTATGAGAGAGGAAATCACACATCATCATCATTCATTCTCAAAGAATGGATCTTAGCCCTAGGATGAGTTTCATTCCTAGACTAAACCAAGATCCTGGAAACTGACCGGGTGCCTCCATTCTTCCGAAGAACGATTCTCATATATAAGCTAAGCTTCAGTCCCAAACTGAATCAAGTTCCTGGTAACTAACTAGGTGCCTCCATTCTCCTTGAGAATGGTTTTTAGCACTAAGCTGAGCTTCAGTCCTAGACTGAATCAAATTCCTGGTAATTGACCAGGTGCCTCCATTGTTTCAGAGAATGGCTCTCAGCACTAAGGTGAGCTTCATCCTTATACTAAAAGTTTATCAACTACTTACAGGACCTACTTGTACATCGTGTCCCTGGTCCCAAACCAGAATATGTCTATGCCTCTACCTACAAGATCTACTTGGACATCGTGTCCCTTGTCCTAGACCAAAATACCCTAGAGACACATAGGGGCCCAAGCCACATGATAGGGGCTTTTCCATGGAATCAACCTGCTTGGTCACAGACCAAGAACCCCAAGAGACTACTAAGGGCCCTAGGGTAACCTTCTAGGGTCTTAGTCTTCCCTAGTTAATTGACTAGGGTACCATCCTCCCTGAGAATGGGTTTCACAGCTGCACTAAATTTAACACTTTGACCATTTGGGGACACTATTTTCAAAACCAGGGTTCATCAGAGTATAGGAGAATGTCACGTTTTAGATACATATATCTATGTACAAATAAAATATAAAATTGGTTTCTTGTTTGGAGACAGGTTTCTTATTTTGGAAACTAACCCAAGACACCAAAAACTGTAGTAGGGATGTTTCTCACAGTCTTAGAGTCTAGCTACTGAAAATGAGACCAACCGCTGAAATAACCATAGACTGGGCCAAATGGAAACCTAAAATCAACAACATTTTTGGCATTTCAATCTTACAATGCTGAAGCTGCATAGTATGAACTAAAACTCAAAATAACAAAATAGTCTCAAGAGTATCACAATTACCTTAGTTTTCATATCGTCAAACTCAGAATAGTGGAGCATGGGAGATCAATGAATTTTCCAAAGGAAAATAATGTCTTAGAACAAGGTAGCCATTTCTTCTTTTGTAGGTTTGTTTAGGGAGAGAACATTTTTTACATAGGCAGTAAGCATTGAGATCTTTATTTGTTTTCAGAGAACATTGAGCAGTAAGAGATATTCTTGGTTTTCATAGGTTAGTGAAGTGGAAAATCATATATCTATTGGTTTTTAAAGGATAGTTAGCTGTGAGAAGACATCAAGGATATGTTGTTTTGTAGTCGGTAGTGAGAATTCATAAAAGGTCATTGAGAAAATTTCCTATGAAGAAAATTGAAATTAGGGATATAATATGGCACAATTCTCTGAAATTACAAAAATTCTTGATCTAATATAGCAGCTCCAAATCAATTTTTATCTGCTATAAACCTAGACACAAAATACCATTGACAAGATATGGTAGATTAAACCAAAGAATGCAGTGGCCTCCATGAAAAAAAAATACCTTTCATGGCTTTCTTTTTCATGATAGTTACACATAAGTGAAAGGCCATTTGCCATCTCAAAAGGGGGTTTGAATCAAATTGTAAGAAGGTCCAGAAGGACAACAAGTTTGAAATTGTAGGATACATCATCAAATCCATTTCCTATTTGCAAGCCACCATGAAGATACAATACTTGATGAAACTTTAATATTAGAAATATACTATGAAATGTAAACTATTATACATTCATATCCATTTATCCATGGAATAGATAGTTTTATTTATATATACATCCATGCTTTTATGGATTTATTCATATATCTACATCTATCATCATAGAAATTTAATACATCGATCAATATTATTGAGAGTCGAGACAGATGCTTTAGGTTTCTTATTTTGGAAACTGACCCAGGACACGAAAACCTACAGTAGGGATGTTTCTCAGAGTCCTAGAGTCTCGCTCCTAGAAATGAGACTAGCCACTGAACTAACCATATACTGGGCCAAACAGAAACCTAAAATAAACAACATTTTGGCATTTCAAACTTACAATGGTGAAGCTGCACAGTACGAACTAAAAATCAAAATAACAAAATAGTATCAAGAGTATCACAATTGCCTTAGTTTTCAAATCATCAAAATCATAATAGTGGAGCATGGGAGATCAATGAATTTCCCAGAGGAAAATAATGTCTTACAATAAGGTAACCATTTCTTCTTTTGCAGGTTTGTTCAGGGAGAGAACATTTTTTTACAGAGGCAGTGAGCATTGAGAAATTTATTTGTTTTCAGAGAACATTGAGCAGCAAGAGATATTCTTGGTTTTTAGAGGTCAGTGAAGTGGAAAATCATATATATGTTGGTTTTTTAAAGATAGTTAGCAGTGAGAAGACAACCATGAGATGTTGTTTTGCATTCGACAGTGAGAATTCAGAAAAGGTCATTGAGAAAATTGCCTGTGAAGAAAATTTAAATCAGGGATATAATATGGCACAATTCTCTGAAATTGCAAAACTTCTTGATCTAATACAACATCTCCAAATCCTTTTTATCTGCTAGAAAACTTGACACAAAAATACCATTGACAAGAGGTAGAATAAACCCAAGAATGCAATGGCAACCATGAAAACAAAATTACCTTTCATGGATTTCTTTTTCATGGCAGTTACACAGAAGTGAAAGGCCATTTGCCATCTCAAAAGGGGGATTGAATCAGATTGTAAGAAGTTTCAAAAGGACAAGAAGTTTGAAATTATAGGCTACATCATTAGAGCCATTTCCTATTTGACAAGCCACCATGAAGATACAATACTTGATGAAACTTTAATATTGGAAATACTCGATGAAATGTGAACTATTATACATTCATATCCATTTATCCATGGAATATATAGTTGTATTTACATATGCATCCATGATTTTATGAATTGATTCATATATCTACATCTATAATTAGAGAAATGTAATTCATCGATCAATATTATTGAGATTCGAGACATATGCTTCTCAATATACATCTGTGTATTATTGAATAATTTATTCAATTACTACTACCTTTTCTTAATTCTTAACCTGTAAACTGAAGTTATTAAAATACGTATAAAGAGTTTATTCTTAAAAAAATCATTTACCATAAAGGTCTTGAAACTCTAGTTATATCAAACAATAACATTATTAATATCAAACTAAATCTATACATATATACATGCATCCATGTATCACATGTATATTTGCAAAGATATCTATATGTGTATAGAATCATAGATATAGAATCTAGATAATATTGCTCAACCCTAATGGAGACAATAGAGTATCCCATACTTGGATGGCTGGTTCATAACTTCCTATTTGCTACATTTTGCCACATATATGGATCCTATTTGCAAGTAGAGGATGTGGGCACACCTTGTATCCCTAAGTCTATTCTATATGGAAAAGCTAACTGAATTTTCATCCATGACATATGTGTTTCAATGACTGTCCATAGGATGCTATTTCCAATAAAAAGGAGGTGAAATGTAATTTCCCAACATAAGGTATTTTGTATCCAAGGGAATAGCTAGAATGAATATCCCAAACAAGGTGATTTCCAACCCTCAATTAGTAGACAACTAGGAATGTCAAACTATAATAATTTCCAGCCAAATAATGACTGTCCAAAATGACAAATTCCAGCTCTTGCAATGACTATGCCTTGATGTTATATTAGACTTTCAATAGGTAAGTATCTTTGTAATTTCAGAGGGGCTGGGATTTTCCTTTAGGCTACATCTTAAGGAGTGACATTAGGGAAAAATCAGGAAGGGTGTTAAGGTAACAACTTGATAGACTATTGGGGAAGTATTTCAAGGTTGTTTTAGGCTTAGGTTGAGATAGGTTTCTCACACCCAAAATGGTTTATCAAACACCTTCATGTAATCATACATGTGACTATCATCCTTTGCTATATTGTTGTTGGGACAATATAGCTTGATCTCAACACAATATTCATCACTTTGATACCAAATGTAAATGCTCATCAATCATTTGATCAATTATGTCTAATTTCACTTTGCAATAGTCTGTAGAAAATTTAAAGTCATTTTCAACATCATTGCCACTAGAATCAAGCCCCATCTTTCCAAACATATCTCGAGAGAAAAGATGGGGTTCCTACTTAAGAGGGACATTAAAGATCCCTCAGGGACAACCCAAAAATTCCTTCACTTTTCCAAGGAAACAAAAGGACTTTGATTACAAAGATAGACCTGTCCAAAGTATTTGAGAAAGTTAACCAGCTCTACCTCAGACTCCTACTTCTTGAAATGGGGTTTCAATAGTGTTTCATTAATATGGATGGATGTATGGTTTTCCTTAGCCACTTTATCTATTCTAGTTAATGGCTCAGCTTCATACTTTTTGGTTGCCTCTAGAAGCCTCAGGAAAGGCTATCCCATCTATCCACTGTAATCCCTTCTAGTCAGTGAAGCCCATAGTAAAATGATAAATGCAAAGGCCTCTAATGGGCTCCTACTATGTATAAAGACATCCCAATCCTGCCCAATTACCCATCTCATGTTTTTGAAAGGATTTGTTGAAATGGCTCAACAAAAGAAGCAAAAGTATTTTCCAATATTCTATAACTCTTCTACCATACTACTGGAGTGGTGATCAATAAAGAAAAAATCTTCCTAAGATTCTATTTGCCTCCCCAAGAAGGTCCATCAGTTGACCCACCTGTTTCTGAAGAGTCTGTATATGCACACTATGTTCCAATTTATTCTCTTTATACACACCCATGAAATAATCTACTTCCATCTCCCATTTTTGGAGCTCCACAATACTTATTGATGCATCAAATATTGCACAATTATCATGGATGTATTTTCCTTCAAGATGTGATAGGAAAAATCGTCCATCCAGAGATTACACCTGTTAGTCTTATTCACTACACTACACTGCCTCTGTGGTTTCCTTTTGAAACCACTTGAGACAACACTCTAGCTCTTCCATTTCACACAGAATGCAACAATCCTTACACCAAAGAAAATTTGTAATTTTAAAAGAGAAACCAAAGAAACAAAACCACACACCTTCTCTAATACACATAGAGAACTAACCAATGAGAGGATTACAGACCACCCACTAACAACTAGATATAGCGCCAAAATAGGAAATATTGGCATATGAGCCTCTCGCAGAAGTGGTGCCAAACCAACCACAAAAAAGATCTCGCAACAAATTGTAGAATTCAGGGATAGGAGAGGAGGGAGAATTATTGTTTTTACAGTCCACTGAATGCACCAGTGGCCACAAGGAGTCTCAGATGTAGGATTAGGTGATATATCATATAATGGAGAAGACCAGTGGAAAAGACCTAGTGGTAGTTGGGTTGGTTACTATGAAGCTGAGAAGTCAGTATCTACAAGAGGAACTCAGTCGAGGACATGATGTTTCTACAACCCTGGTGCTTGTTCAAAGTACCTCAAATTAACTCATACAGAGTTTCTATCCCATTCAAAGTTTTCACACTTTGGATTTCAAATTTGTAGCATCTGACAATCACTAGCATTTTAATATTGATGAACTAAATCATACAATAGTAAACACAAGTTTGAGAGAGGGAACATTACAATTTTCCATAGTGGAAAGGACATATAGGGTAAAACTAGGATTTTTCAATAAAAGGTAAATTCAATAATAGTTTTTTGGAAATTGATGCTGATAACCTTGTAAAAGACTTGTGGAAAATACTTGGTGCTAGTTGGGTTGTTTACCATGAATCTGACTAGTTGGAATCTACAGGAGGAACTTTGTTGAGGATATGATGTTTCTGCAACCTTGGTGTGTGTTGAAAGTACCTCAAATTATTTTATACAGAGTTTCCAGCCCATTCAAAGTTTTCACACTCTTTATTTCAAATTTTTAGCAGTTGACAATCCTAGCAGTTTAATCTAGATGAAATGAATCATACCATAGTAAACACAAGTTTGAGAAAGTGTACAAGACAATTTTCCATAGTGGCAAGAACATATAGGATAAAACTAGGATTTTTTGCATAAAAGATAAATTCAATAATAGTTTTTTGGAAATTGATGTGGATAATCATGTAAAACTAAACAATAAAAGTGAATATTTTATGACAAATTATTCAATGGACGTATGAATTTTCAATTTCATTAAGAAGAAAATCTAGAGCTTCTTGATTTTCCTAAAGTTTCAATAAAAGTAATAGCTTGCATTTCTTTAACAGATAAGTCTATCTAAATTTGAATAACTTTAACAAGATTGTGGATAGTTTTTTATCAGTTTAGTCGTTGAACTTAAAATAATAGTGAATTGTTTTGTAGTATTAGACATGGAATCAATTCATTGAAGGTCTCGACCCTTAATTTCCAAGGGAGTCCCTTCTAGAAATAGCCTCGCTCATACTTTCAACCCTACTGAAGACCAATTACAGATGGACCAGTAGATAATCTAATAGTAAGGCTTTGGTTTGGATAGCTTTGTATTGTAGTTCAAAACTTCTAAAAAAATGAAGACTGTTGTTTAAAGTTTAGTTAGTTTTATTTTAGATATTCAAAGGCCTCGATGTCTATTGTTGTTGGTATTAATGTAAATTTCATTACCATTAATTCCATATATATATTCGGAGGGAGACTGGATTGTTTCCGTATTTAATATGGAATCAGGGACCATAGTCATCCAAAATATGCAATTACAATATATGTATCAAATATTAAGGAATTAGTTTTCAGTCTTTTTTCAACAATGTAATATTAGTTAGAATCATATATTAAAACTAGATCATCAATTTCCATTCTTGTTCAAACCTTTATTTCACCAATATTTCATCAGAAAATCACTGAAATAACAAAATTATTCCCCAAATATTATCCTAACCATTGATTCAAATAAACCGCTCTACTTAAATGCATCAAATCCCTAAATGTTTAATATTGAACATTTCATAGAAACAAACATCAAACAATATTTGTGTGTTTCTAGCAGTGGGAGGACATAGGATACTAACCTCATCCTTTTCAGTGAACCTTCTGGATCACCATAACACTCAATTAACATACATCCCATGTCTCCATTACTTCTATGGCATTCGTCAGCTGTGAAAGGTAATAATTATGTGAATACAATACACAAGCCATATCTACAAGAGAAGAATTTCAAACCCAGGGGACAATATGTGTATGCAAATTTGTCACTTCAATCACATTCTCCTTCAACAACAGCTATCAAAGCCTCCATATACCGAAGAATCTAGCATATGAAGCACATGATGAAGGTAAACCCTAACATTTAATCACTGCTACTAAAAAATAAATAGAAACATGAAGCATATTCATTATAACTCCCAAACTAAAAATAAAAATTCATTGATAACTTTCAAATTTAAAATGTTTTCTTTGTGTGTTTAGCTTTAGACATTGTTTTGCAACAAAATCAGTGACAATGGATGTTGTTTCAATCAAAGGAATCAGTTTATTGACATTCTTTTTATGTACCCATTAAAAATGTCATATACACCTAACAACTATACATCTTAAAATTATTGTTCATACATACAAATCCTCCCATCTAAAACTTACAAATTGTTGTTCTGACATACACATCTACCATCTAAAACATAGTGCTCCACATTGATTAAAAAAAAATTGTTCTTTAATAATATATAAACTTTTATATCCCATATCATTTTATTGTTGGTTATAATGAACATAATACAATCCATGTGCAGTAAAATTCCACATTCTTGCAAAAAAAAAAGCTCAGATCCCTTGGCAAATACTATTTTTTTGCAATACAGAAAATTAATATGATGGTACTATGTTATCAAAGCAAAATTTATTCGGTCAGAAATAATCTCCTAGAAAAGTGTTTTTTTAACCATGGGAACAACAACCTCCTGAGAGTATATCCAACAGCCTACAAGCCAGATATACCAATAACTTGTGACTTAGCAAGGGCTGAGATGTCCCGAAGCCCATCGGGGTGAGCCTCTATCCCAGGGTCACCTACCCTTCAAGCCTTGTCACAACAGACCAATGAGTAACCCTAGCCCCCTCCATTTTTGAAAACTTCAGAAAAGATAAAGGAAAACTAGTGTTAACAATAGAGAAGATTAATCTAATGGTACCCTGGAATCACCACAAAAGTTATTGGTGAGAAACAATTCTCACCAATTTCCTAGGAAAGTATTGATAAGAATAATTGCATGATTACTTTTCCTTCCTCCCATCCCCACTGTAGATATATTTTCCATGATCATGTCCTATTAGCTTCCTTTTCTACAAAGAATACTAAAAGTTAGATGTTTTCTAGTGTTTTTTCAACAAGTAATACTAAAAGTTTGATGTTTTGTACTATTTTTTCAACTACTTTTACACTTGAAATATGGATGGAATTGTTAAAATTGTAAATGTACATTGCTAAAATTGCATAATTAAGATGTCCAAATGTTTTAGAGAAAGATGAATCCATTTTTGTAACCAAAAATACAATTTCAACAAAAATTCATGATAAAATGACATGTACAAAACATCTATCGATTAACTTACTCCAAGAATAAAATTCACACCCCTAACTCATTTTACAAAGATATCTTCATTCATATATACATGTATGGATAATCGAGCCCATACCCCATGCAACATAGTTGAGAATCCTTAAAAGTAATACCAGTGTCTTCCCCTCACTACAAAAGATTGTAGTCTTCTGTATCATGCAGCACAAAAGATACATAAGGTACATACCCTGCTGCTCTCATCTGCACTACCAAGTTCTTCAATGTTGCATATATTTCATCATATCGTGTGTGGGATATGTCTCCTACAAGGAATGCATGCATGTTGTTACCTACATCAATCCAGCTACATCTTGGCTCTTTTTTCAAAGCCCTGTCCTTTATCATTGCCCTCACATTGGCTACATCAACCCTCCTACTAAGAGTAGCATAAAGGTTTGATAGCAGAACATAATATCCCACATGATCAGGCGCTAACTCAAAAATGTGCTATGTTGCAAGTTCTGTTAAATATGCATTACAGTTAACTCTAGAGGAACCAAGCAAGATTCCCCATACATCAACACTAGGTTTCAGTGGCATATGTTTAATAAAATCTCGAGCCTCATTCAAGCACCCAACTCACCCAAGAAGGTAAACCATGCAAGCATAATACTCCATTCTAGGTCTAATGTTATCATCTCAACTCATACAATCAAAATATTCCCGACCTTTATCCACCAGGCCTGCATGATTGCAAGTAGAGAGGAGAGCAATAAAGGTGATATAGTGAGGCTTAAATCATGACTTTTCTATTTGGTAAAATAGTGCAACTGCATCATCACCATGCCCATGAATTCCATACCTTGCAATCATTGTGTTCCAGGAAAACACGTTCTTTCTCGGCATCTTGTCAAACACAAATAGAGAAACTTTATGTTTCCACGTTTTGCATACATGTCCATGAGGGAATTTCCAACAGGAATATCATACTAGAGTGCACTTGTCATTTTGTAAGAATGGATCTCTTTTCCCTATTTCAATGCTGGTAAGTGGGTAGAAACTGGAAGAATACTCACTATGGTAATAGAGTCAGGATTCCAACCTTGCTCCTAAGTTTGATGAAAAAGTTCCAATGCCTCATTGCAGTGCCCATTCTAAGCATAGAAAGCAATCATGGAATTCCATAGCACTACATCTCTCTAAGGCATTATGTTAAACACTTGGTGTTCCATATCTATATTCCCACATTTGGCATACATGTCTAACAAAGCACTCCTTACAAAAACATCTGATTCAAATTCATTCTAAATTATATGACTATGGATTTCCTTCCCTTGTTTGACAAATTCTAAGTGGGCGCATGATGGTAGAACACTTGCCAAGGTAACATAATTAGGTTTAATGTCATCTAGTAACATTTTGTGAAATAGATTGACACTCTTGTCAAAATTCCCATTCTGGAAACAACCCGCAATTCTCGAACACCATGAAATTACATGTCTTTTGGGAATTTTGTCAAATACTAGCCATGCATCCTCCATACTTTGACATTTGGTATAAATTTCTAGTAGGGAATTGCACACAACAATATATTTATCAAGTTCAGTTCTAATTATATACTCATGAATCTCCCTTCCATGTTTTAGAGATCTCAATCAGGCACATGTCTTCATAAGACTGGTAACAATGACCGTAATGGGTTTCAACCCTGTCAATTGCATTTTCTGAAAATGATTTAAGGTCTCTTTATAATTCCCATTCTGTACGAGGCCGATGATCATGGCACACCATGTCACAACATCCCTTTCAGAAATTTTGTCAAAGACTTGGCATTCAAAGTCCACGACACCATGCTTGGCATACATGTCTATGAGGAAACTGGCCACAAAATTATTTGATTCAACCCCTCTTTCAACAATAAGATAATGAATATTCCTGCCCTCCTGCAAAGCAGATAAAGAAGTACAGGCCTTAAGAACATGGGGAAATGTAAAATATTATGGCTCTATACCTTCCCTGATCATTTGGTAATAAAGTACTAGGGTTTCTTGAAACATTCCATTCCTCATATATCCTCTCAGCATTGCATTCCAACTAAAGAGATTTCTTGTTGGCATTTTATCAAACAATAAGTGTGCATCCTACAGACTGTCGCACATGATATACAGGCTTATGAGTTTGGTACTTAAGTAGAGATCTGGCTCAAAGCCACTCAATAGCATGTGGGTGTGGATTTTTTTCCCTCTAAGAGGGCCTTGTTTCTAGTGCATATCTGTAATAGAGAATTATAGGTAACGAGTTTGAGTTGAATGCCTTGGTGGTTCGGAAAATTCAAGATTTGTATTGCCTCTTTCATTTGTCCCTCTCTGCACAGTGAGATTATGTCTGCATTGATTTTGTGCGAGGATGATGTTGCCTTCAGAGCATCTATAGCGTCGATTGTTATGGTTGAAGCTGTAGCACTCATAATTTCAATGGTTTTCTCAAAAAAATATAGTATGTTGTTGACATGGGCTTAATCCATTTTTCGCATAAAAATTTTCAATTATGGGGTATGAAAAGTCAATTATGGGGAAATGTAAACATTGTTTAGTTATTTCCTCACAATATGTAAGTGGATATAAGGATTCAAAAACTGAATTTTTAGGTAGGCGCCACCTATGAATTGGTTATAAGCATTAGTCTTGGTAGTGAAGTGGCACACATGAAACTACCACCAAGTCAAAATGTGGTCCTCCATGTTGATACAATTTTGAAAATCCATTAAATTTTGTGTCTAAGAGTAGAATAAAATGCATATTTTGTAGACAAGATATTTAACTAGTTAGGAATATATGCTATTGGGATGAAATAATAAATTCATACTACACTTATTGGATTATACCTCATGAGGTACTAAAGAATTCAGACAAAAATAGGACCCAATTCGAGTTTGGAATGAAAATTTCACCTAAAACTCACTATTGCAATTACGTGAGGTAGATCGTCATAAGCTTGTGTAGATAAGGAATCCTTGGGAAAATGAAGTTGAGTGGAATGGTCCATGGTCAGACTCTTCACCTAAATGGAAAGACAGGATAAAGCACAAATTGAAATACACTCCTCTGGAAAAAGACAGGATTTTCTGGATGTCATGGGAATATTTTCAAATAAATTTCATATCTATATATGTGTGTCGGGTTTATCCTGATGAAATGTGTTATTTTGTACATGGACAATGGCGTGGATGTAGTACTGAAGCTTGGAAAAAGCATAGAAAAGAAATTCCTGAAATTCATGAGGAGAAAAACCTTGCAACCTAGGGTCCGGATGTACCTGATGATTACGTTCCTGATAAAAGGTTCTTGGTAGAAGTAAATAGAGAAGTTTGCAAGAGGAGGCTCGTGCATCGTCTGATCACGATACGAGTTCATCATTGCTGGGGGATAGAGCACTGGTTTACCCACTATTGGATTTTCTCTTTGATCAAATTCAAGATGGTTATTACATCATCCCTATCCAATGATGGATAGAGAAATATTGCTATGTAAATATCCCTTACACAGGTTCTATGTAATGATGTGGGTTACTATGTAAAGAACATGAGCCCCATAGACAAATGTTCTATTCCAACAACAAGGGTTTTTGTATGAAGCCACATATTAGTGAACAAGAAGTATCCATGATGTGACAAACCTCAAAATGGCCACCATATCAATTTCACAAGGAAAATGTGGGCTAGGGCCTCAGGGTCGATGTATGTATAACCTGAACACCACATATTATAGACTACAACTTTGGATGTTCATCCTCTAACATGACTTGGGTCGTGAGAACCATCCTTGGTGTACTAAACCTTAAAATGTGACACCACATCTTACTCGTGACATCCCAAATATTGACTATGCATGGCCTATGTTGAGGCCCATTTTCCCACACATGCATATAAGGTTTAGAGATGATGTCCATGGACATAGAACCTAGGTTTTTGTACCAAACTATGCCCTTATCCCCAAGAAACATATCAAATCTTTCAAACTTTTAAATCACCACCATATCAAACTTGGAGGCCAAATATTATGTATTATGGTCATGTGTGATACCCTGAGTGATGAACATGGCATGTGAGCCCCATAGAAATATATGCTATGGCCTAATGGGTTGCCTTTTATCCCTAGACCATGGAATTGGCATCGAGCTCCATCCTTGGTATGTTAATTCTTAAAATGATGGACATATCTCACTCATATGCTAAATATTTCCTATGTAGGTCATATGTGGTTGTCTGGGGTTCTAGACATGACCCATGAGGCCTAAAGAAAACTATATGAGCTTAGGACCTAGAAGTTAATACCAAACCATGTCTTAGTTGTAAAAAGTTATTCATGGTGTTATACGTCCCAAAATGGCCGCCATATCCCACAGCTCATAAGACAAAAATTCCCTTTGTCAGGCCTGTGTGGTGGGCTAACGCCCCACACAAAGTTAGGGGTCATTTATGGGTAATTATGGGTAAATAAAGGGTAATTAATGGTTAAATAGTGATAATTTAGGGGTAATTTGTTGTCAATTATGGGTAATTAAAGGTCATTTAAGGGTAATTATTGGATAATGAGATGTGGTAATTAGGGGTTAATAAGGGGTCAATTATGGGTTAATTAGTGGTAATTAAGGTTCATTTATGGGTTAAATAGGTGTAATTAATTATAATTATGGGTCACTTATGGGTAAGTAGGGGTCCTTTAAGCCGAAGGGATTAGATAAACCAATTGTTTCCCATGGGAAAAGACTCTAGTATAGGATGAAAGTAATGTGAATATGCAAGCTAAATTTAAACAACAAATGGTGTTCCTACTTGAGAAATTGGTTGTACTTGTTAAATTTGTAGATATTAGGCATTGGAAAGAGGACAAAGCTCCTAAAGGGTGGTAGGAGTAGTATGGATTCCACAACCAAGGTACTCCTAACTATGGGATGGCTATCACTTATAGTGCATCAAAATCAAGATCCTCAAGAGACCATTTCACATACAAACACGATCTTCCTATGAGACCCACTATGACCATGGTGGTTGTGCATATTTCCCAACTATAGTGACTATAGTGACCATAGTCATCATGTATATTTCCAAACTATAGTGACCATAACTAACTTCTTTTTTCCTTGAGAGATGTCCTCTTATAAGGCCAAATATGCAAAAACATTTGATCCACTTCTTCAAAGTAACACTATGGGAATTATTGAAATGCTTGTTGCTTCATTCACTCCATTTTAAATGAAGACCAAAATGTCCTTAAGATTACAATGAAATTTAGATTTTGTGTTAATATTGATATCCAGTTCTTGTGCCTTGGATGTTCTTGGTAAAAATGAGGGTATGGATGGGGGGGGTTGTCTAAAACAACCTTGTAGGGTGACATTTTGGTAGCACCATGATAGGTGGTATTGTAATACCTTTCTACAAGGGGGGTGTAGGGGGGGTGGGATAGCTACTAAAAAAAATGGCCATATTCGTCAATGTAAAACCCAATGATTAACAATATTTTTATTGTCAACACCTCACAAACTCTATTACTTGTTATTAACTCCAATATCTCAAGTTTTACAGTATCAAGAAGTATTATGACATGTATCATCATTGTGGAAATCAACATTGTCATCATCATCATCAATTCCATATGGTACATAAAAATAATCTTGATCATCATCTTTGTCGTCAACATTAAGTACATCATCAACAAAATCATCGTCATCATTGTTATTATGCTCACACATATTCCATTAGTGTTCTTAATCACTCATTGACATTATGATTCATGTCATGTAATTTTTAAGGTCATTTATATGTCATTACAACCAATTTGATGATAATAGGGTTGTTTAGATGTCGTTACAGACATGTAGGTGCCATTAGAATCAATTAGGATCCAAAAGTGATACCACGTGTGTAATCATCATTGACATTCACATCCACATTGTCATCATTGTAGTCATCATCAATGTCATCATCAATATAATTGCGATAATAACGAGCAAGGATCCATACTACCTCAGAAGAATGGATGATATAGTCTTATAATTATCAAATCATATCCATACGCTCCATCACAATTATCGCAATGCATCATAATCATGTTGTTAGGGCCAATCATATGCCATTAGGGCCTATCAAATGTTGTTGGGGACACTCAAATGCCATTAGAGAAATTTAGGTGACATTAAACTAATTTACCCCTCATTAGGATTAATCAAGATCCAAAAGTTCCATGATTATGATCATTTAGGTTCCACTATGATAAATCAATATCCAAAAGTACTATCACATGAATCATGATCATTGACATTGACATTGATATATCTAACGTTATGTTCGACATTTTATGAACACAATTCCTAGCTCTAAACCTAGTGCATTTCCTAGCGTGGTTTCTTTCAAAATTTCTTGGATTATTCCAAGTGATATACCTGGATCTATACCTGGAACTATGTTGGATGTTTTCTAGGTGCATTTCCTAGCTCTATACTTGACACTATGTTGAATGTTTTTCTTGCCAGAATTCATGGCGCAATTTCTATCGCTAACCTTGGATTAATATATGGTGTTATGTTATTTAGGACATTTTTTTGGAAGCTATTCTTGGTATTATATGGGATGCTTTGCGGATGCTAATTGGAATATTAGTTGGGATGCTAATTGGGATGATAATTGTGATGCTAATTGTGATGCTAATTGGGATTCTAATTGGGATGCTAATTGGGACGATAATTGGGACGTTAATTGGGATTCTAATTAGCATCCAAAATAGCGCCAAATTTTAAAAAGGGATGCTAATTGGGATGCTAATTGGGATGTTGATTGGGATGCTAATTGGGACACTATTTGGGATGCTAATAAGGATGTTAATTGGGACACTAATTGGGATTCTAATTAGTGACCAAAATAGCACCAAATTTTAAATAGAGACACAAATAATGCCATTAAAAGTGCCATCACATGGAAAAGCATCCACTTTGTCCAAAAACTGATGAAAAATACACTAAAAATGACAGTGGATGGTAAAAAGGAAGCTAAAAGAGACGTTAATCACAGGGTTTTTTTGTAGTGGTGTAGGATTTATTCTTCTCAATGTTTTCTTAAAAGGATTCTCATTAGGATTTATTGAAATGGTATGTTGAATTATAGAAGTATCATATTCCTTCAAGTATTCATAATTCCATGCAAAAACATCTGATATTTTTCTCATCAACTCAACAAAATTATCCTTTTCTTTTTGGGATAAAAACTTGGATAATTTTACCCTATTGGGTTGCTTCTTTTTTCCAATGTTGCATTCCTGTACTTCATTGTCATCTGAGATCACTCTAGGATTTCCAGCTACATCATTATCATTGAAAATATTTTCTAAGGAAACTAATCCTTTATGGATACAATTATTCTTGAGTTGGATAATTTCTTTTCCCCCAATAGTATTAAGAAATTATCTTGGATCAGGATCCCAATTGTCAACACCATTTTCTTTCTCATCTCTTGAATCATCTTGGTTTTTTCCATCAACTCCGGTACTCACAAACTCATCTGTCACCTCCAAAAATATTTTAATCTGTTGATCATCTTCAAACACTTTCCAATGTTTTACACTATTTGGTATATAAGTCCTAAGTTTAACCACAATTTAATATTTTCTATTTGGGTGAACCATAATCTTAAAACTACTAGCACTTGTGAATAAGGTATCTGCAATAATATTTTGTTCTCTTAGGATTAGAAAATTTCTATGCTCAGTGAAAAAGTTTCCAAATAAGTCCCACACTTCGTTTCTGTGGGCCCTCATTTTTTGATGTTTAGTCTGATAGGTTCCATTCACATGATTGACTATCAATTATGAATCTCCATATACAACTATTCTCTTGGATACCAAATCTTTTAAAATATTCAAACCCAATATCAAAGCTTCACACTCAGCTTCATTATTTGTGCATTCAAAGGCCAATTTGAAAGAATGAACCTTCGATTCATTACTAGGGGACTTTATCCAAATGCGAGCTCCAACACCTCCTTTGCTAGAAGCTCCATCAAAGTACATATTACATAATCCTATAGCATCTAGTTCCTTCTTGATTTCTTGTTCGTTTTCTTGTTCTTCTTCAGATCTTGTTCTTGTTCATAATAAACAATAGAGGAACCAATGTATGTATCAAGGGAACACACAAGATAATTCTACGACTTATTCTAATTACTAACAAAATATGCTAACTACTTTTATTTGTACAACCTCCTTTGATCACCAAAAACTAGAATAGTTGCATAATACATGTCCATTTGAACCATTCCCTTTAATTTTGAAGCCCAAGACCTAAACAACGACATCCCAAACTTAGGTGGAATATCTTCTACTACCAAATCCATAACAATACTCTTGGTTGGGATTTGAATCAATGAAACCATTGAATCCTTTATTAAACCCAAACATCTCACATTTCTTCAATCTAAAGAAAAAATATCTTTATACGGTCTCGTGATGTCTAAACCCAAACATTCAAGTACTACATCTTTCGGTATAAGATTGTGGGAAGCCCTCAAATCCAACATGGCATAATCAAAGATCTTGTCATGAATATTGAGGCTAACATAGAATGTAGGTACATCCTCTTCACTATCCTCAATCTTCAAGACAAAAATAATAGTTGGAGCATCATCATGAATTTATAGAGTATTTGGTTGTTGGTTATCTTCTCCCTATATGATTTTGGAAAGATGAGTTTTGTATTTTGCATTTTTCAAAATTTCATTGAAAGGGATTGAAATGCTGATATTTGTGTTTTAGGTACAACAAATACCATGTTATCCAAAACATGGGATCCCCAATTACACATACAAAGGTAACTATTCTGAATTCCTTAAGTCCTTTTGGGGTTCCCATAACGTTTTCATGGTTTCTTTAATTTAACTTAGTTGAATTTTTGGGATTTATGCATTATTTGTGTGCTTTTGGTGAGTTACAGAATACTATATTTTACAAAAATTGTTTCATCCAGTAACCCAAAAATTGAATATTGCAAGAGCTTGAATTTTATTATTTGCAAGTTTTCCATCCTGCAACCCGCATCCCGCAATTTGCAGGTTGCAAAATGCGAGAGCATTTTTGTACATATAGTGTGTCATCACGCAACCTGCAACCCGCAAATTGTCGAATGAAAATTGTGGCAGTAATTTGATTGATTTATTTTGATGCGTGGTCCTACAACCTGCAACCCACTAATTGCGGGATGTAGATCGTTGAAGAGATTGAATAAAACTTCGGTACTTTAGTCATCCTGCATCCCCCATCTTGCAATTGTAGAATGCGGATTGTGGGATGGTTAATGAAATTTAAATCTCACATTATGATCCTGCATCCCACAAGGTTTAATCTTGACTGTCCATTTATTTTAATCCTACTGTCCTAATTTGACCCCCGAAAAATCTATATATAAGTTGGTATTTTATGATTTCTTTACCATTTTTCTTTTGCAAATTATTGTGCTACGTGAATTTTATCCGCATTTTAACCAGGAGACATCCTCACAGTCCAGTTTGATTACAAGTTAGTGTCTTAGTCATTTCTTCATTCAAATTGATTAATGTAGTTTATCTTGAATTAGATTTGATTTCTTGCTTCACGTTGTTTTTAAACAGAGTTTTCTCCAATTTCTAAGAATGGCAAGAATTACCCGCTGCAAAAGCCTTTAAAAGGATATGTTAACCAAGGACTTGAAATTTGGTATTTTCTTAGACACCAGTGGCAGAATCACTGATGCCTACCAGATTAAATGGCCTAGGCTATATGCAATTTTTGACAATGATGAATTTTCTGATATCCAAAACAACAAGTTGGCCTACCAAAGAATCAGTGATTCTAGACTTCACTCCATTGCTTCCAGACCTGCTATCCTCCCCTATAATGACGCAGTTAAATGGATCATGGAACACGTGAACCCCAAATATTTTTCCTTCAATGATAGTGCAAGGTCATAGCTAGTCAATTTCTGTCTCGAGGTATTTACCAGAGATTATGCCCTTAAGCCAATCGTTTAACCTCTTACTGCTGAATTTGCTCAATCCTCTAAGACCAAGTTCAATTTATATGAAATGTTAAAATATTGGATGCACGAACCTGGTAAATTCTTGTAGAGGACCGACGACCTTTACCCTATCACCTCGTTCAAAGAACCCTATTCCTTATTGGCAGCCATGTTGTGCATACTGTATGGACTTCCTAATTGTTCCGTGTTCAACGCTGAATGGGATCCTGTAGCTCATCATGTTTTATCAACCGATGATTCTTTCCTGAGGACATCCATATTGTCACTAGAAATCAAAACCTCTACCCAAGGCTACTAGAAGGCCACTGCCAGAAAGAATCCCAATTTCTTCCTTTCGGCATTCATTTTTTATGTATTTTGCAATGAGTTCCAAAATCCCAATTTGGGATGGAACTGGAGTTTACCCTCTCTCCCGATGCCCATTTATTATTCAAAATTGTGGAATACTAAATATGCAGCTAGGTTCTATGATAGAAGTGAACACTTCCTCTGCAACATCTATTTTTCAATCTTCAAAAAGGAAGCTCCTAGATTTTTAGCTGAAGCTAGAAATTTCATTGCTACAATGGGTGATTTGTACATTGGTGAGTCTTTTTCGTACATTAGGATTTGGGGTGGTAACACTATTCACATTCTACCTAGGATTGTCCTTGACAAGATCATCCTAGAAGAAGTGGATTTTCAGACTGTCACTGATGGGATTTATAAGAAACTTGCTAGCTCTAAAAGAAGAGGATGGCCCAAATTCCCTTTGAACCTTAGATTGTTGGTTATCCAAAATTCAACCTAGGCTACAGTACTGGGTGAACAGATAGTTTCCTTGAAGCTCACATTTGCTAGCAAGATAAGAAATGATCCCAAGGGATTCCTCGATGCTCACTTTAAGCAATACCATATCAAAATTGCTTATCCACATCAGGAACTTCCTGATGATTCCATTTACTAGGGTGTCAATACATTTTCCGAAGTCTTGGATAAAAACAAACGCAAAGATGAGAAATTCACATCTTACAGCATCAAAAGGAACTTAAAGACATGAATCAGAGTTACAGAGCAATGCAAACGGACCTCTTGGAGAAAATGAGAAAGGATAGATAAGAAAAGGAATCCCAAGCAACAAAAGTTCCATCAGTGGTAGGCCATCTAGATGGGAACAAACATAAAGGTCTAATGGAACACCTTCCAGAGGTAACAGTTTCTCAACAGTTGAAAGCATTGATGCATACCTCAAAATAGTTAGTGACAAAAGCTAGCAATGATGACAAAAGATAGTAGCTGCTCAGACTATTTCTGATATCCAGGTGACTACTGCAATCACTCAACCAAATGATGATCAAGAAATGGCTGAGAAAAATCCATTTAAAATACTGAAGATGCAGGTTTCTTCCTCTCCAACTCCTACTATAAATTTGGTTGATTCTGACTTAGAAGAAGAAGTATTAGCCTCCACAGCTATCACTAAAGATGTGGATAAATATTTGCAACCATTCACAAATTTTCTCAATGGTGATGGTAAGAAATAATTTATCCCTTTCCCTATAGTTTCACAATCTACTTCTATTTCTATCTCCTCATCTTAAGCATTGTTCCTTTCATCCATTCAAACTTTGTCTACTTTTCCTACTGGAGTAGCCCTATCACCTACACTGTCTCAGTTGTATGTGGCTTTCACCCCCACATATGTATCTATCACATCTGCCTCTATGCAAAACCCCACGCTGCAACCTACCACTACAGAAGCACCATTTTTTAAGATTCCTCTACACTTACCCTCAGTTACTATGTCATCATCATATAGTCCTGAAAATATCTTGATTCCTTCCTCACCACATATAGCTGTCAACATTCACTTCCCATCCTCTGAAACTTCAACCCCACTATTCTCTCCAACCTCTGAGGTAGCCATTATTCAAAACATTTTTCCTTCAACCACACACATTACTATTCCCATTCCCCTTCCTATCATCACCCAGACATCCTCTTTAGTATTCATGGTGGTTGGGACTTCTGCATCCACTAAGCCAAGAGCTGAGTTTGATGAAGACATTGTCATCTCTCTTAGGGATTATTATTATAGCAAGTCTAATAAAGAAGTGGTTAAAAATGGAAAAAAGAGGACGAGGGATAAAAGTGGTATGGATGTATCTATCACTGATCAAATAGTCTAGAATCAAAAGTCCGGCAACCCATAGGTAGATGTAGCAGATATAGCTGCTGCTTTGGGTACATTCACAGGTGCCAACCTCCATGCTGTTAACACCTTGAAGAGGGAGTTTGACAGGAGAAAAGAACAGATAAGGAAGATGAAGGAAGATATTGAAAATACTATAAGGGAACATGAGGCTCATGTTACAGATCTTATGAAGACATCTGAGGACAAGTATAATGAGATACATGTCAAAAGTGCTTCTCTTCAAGTTGAGCTACAAAACGAGAAGATTGCAAATGATACCTTTACACAGAAGATAGCCTCACTTGAAAAGCAATGCAAAGATGCAACTTCTTCTTCGTTCTCTATGTTTTCAGAATAGAAATTTAAAGAGTTGGCTACTAGAACAAATCATGAGCATTATAAGTTAATAACTGACTTGTTCCAGAATTTGAATGATATTTACAAAACCCATATTTGTTTTTGTCAGATGGTTGTTGTACTTGAGGATCAGGTAGAAAAGAGAGAGAAAGCTTCCAAGGATTATGATGAAATTCTGGATTGACAAAGGTATATGAAGGACAAGCCATAAAACATCATCATCCTTAGTAGCTTTCAGCTAAATAAGGTCAAAACAGTAATGCATGCTTGGCTTGACCTTAATGAGATGGTTGAAGATACTATTAAAAAGGCACATGTCATGTGTGGAAGAAGGTGGTACGCTGTTGATGGTATCATGGAGACATTGTGTTTTCCCATAGTGGATATTATTGAGAATGCATGTCCGCTAATACTAATGATCGATCAGGTTGAACGTCGATGAGATGAAGCAAAGGAGAAAATCCAGGAACTCTATCATATCACCATTGAAGAGGTGGATCATTTGATCACACAACCTTTGGCTATTGAGGGCAATATCCACATTTACATCTACATCTGGCACAAGTTAGTTAAAAGTGAAAATGGAAAATTATAAATGTGATGCTCAACTTGGTTTCAAATCAGCTAACTATCTCAACATTGAGGAATTGTTAGGGATTTGGAATAGATGGTGGGATTTGCTTGGATATTAGATTTATTTATATTTTTCGATCCCAATTTGATGGGAATCTACTCCTTGTAATAATTATTTAAAGGGTGGGTTTCACATGTAAGAGGGAGTTTTGCAAGGGAAAAATATGGACAAGGGACTAGAGATACCTCTGTTTACTTGAAGTTTTGTAATTTTTTTCAAACTTTATTTAATATAGTAATGATATCCTTTCATATATCTTGTTATTTATTTGATTAAGTTTCCTTAACAAACTATGATTTTTCTTGTTTCAGATGGATCAATATTACTGCTAGTCCTTTGCAATTAATGAGTGCATTTATTCACAGCATTGATTTCTCTCTGTTAGTGATTTATGTACTGATAAAGTTTTAAAGATTTTAGTCTATTAAAATAGTTATCTATTTCTGCAAGTGATTACACAGTAAATTAGATAACACATATGTTAATTTTTTAATTGACATACTTAGATGCAGGTTGACCTTGAAGGTGTTAATTTTAAGTTGTTGTCAGTTAATTTTCATTAATTGATGGTGAGTTAAATGATAAGTAAATGATCTTCTTTACATTTTTGTTAATTTGATTAAATCGTTATCTGTCTTACATCTCAAGTTGATTTGTGAACAAACCAAATACCTCTCTTAGAGCATTGTAGATCTAGATTAGATTTCCTTTTACAATTAGATTACATTTTCCTTTTATTTCCGTCATCAATCCAGTTTTCCTTCACAGGAAGACGGATCCCTCCAAGATATAAAGTCATTGACTCAGAGAGTACCAGCGGAGGCATATTATTTGTGGGTGTTAACCACACCAAACTACTCGAGGATAGGGTAATACTTGCGTAGGATTTCCTGAATCCTTTGGTTGGGTTTTCATCCTCTTTTGTGAGCCTTGAAGCCTTTTTTGGCCACATACACACCCGAGGATGAACAAATGGCACTAGAAGGAGGGTATGAAGCAAACAATTCCTAAACATAATGCCAAAAATCCTCCTCCAACAAGAGTCCTAATTGCCACCCATAGTCACACTCAGGAGTCTACGTCAATGGAACGAACTGTACAAAGTTTAGACACCATCCATGCTACCCATGTGAACGAACAAAGATCTCCCAGAAATAGGTACGTCATTGTATCACCTACCTTAAGTACCATTGCAATCAAACAACTACTGAAAGTTAATTCTGATAGAATTTCCCAACTTTGATGGTGGTTTGCTAAGGGGTGTATCCAAAACAATAATCCCTAGGATAAAAGTTAAGATAACCAAGATCCAGGTGACCAAAAAACTGAAGAGTATAACAATTCTTCCAGTCAGGCATCAACCCCTGGACTAGATGTTGACTTATTTTTTCAAGAATCAAATACTCATCGACACCACATCCCAGCAGGTGGATCACCACCTTCCCATCCTTCTTCTTCATCTTCCTCATACAAATCGTCAGGCTTAGAACCTTCAACCTCATCAGCAGAATATATTCCCATGGCTGACGAATGACCTAACAGGCCCTGGATAGATGGAGATGTGTCCATCTTAGTTGATCAACATAGTTTACCTAAAAATCCTAAGAAGTGGCTTCTAAAGTATAACCCAGATGACAAAATCCCTATGGAAGACCACATCGAAACCTTTATGTAGGCGATCAGGCTTATAAATGTAATACATGAAGATGTAGTCTGTAGATTATTCCCTTATGCTTTTGAGGGAAAAGCTTCTACATGGTATTTTTCCTTAGAATCTGGTTCAATCCCATCATGGGATGCGTTTTCAGAACTCTTCACTCAGAAATTTGGGGATGATAAGACCCCAGAGGATTTAGTTATAGATATTTCTTTGATGAAGACCAAAAGGAAAGAACGGGTCAAAGATTATAACCAAAGGTTTTTCGTATTTGAAAAATAGAATTCCTGCTACTATCCTCCCTGTTGAGGAATTATTGTTTACTTACTATATTAAGGGTCTTTCGACTCAGATAGCCATGTGGGTAAAAAGGGCTCATAAGGAAACCTTGCAGGAGGCTTTCTGTGAAGCCATTCAATTATAAAAGGACTTTTTTTTCCTTACGAACAACCCTAACACATCATCTAAACAACCATATACTTCTCGCAAGAAAGTTGACAACTTCCCTAAAACCACTGCCACAAGTCAAGATCCTTTCAATATGAGTGAGATGAAGAAGATACTACAGAAAATGTTTAATGAGATGGTGGATCTCAAGAAAAAAAATAACAAAAGTCAAGCTAATAACATGGGGTTTGCAATGCCACCTTTCAGATGACCCAACCAATATCCTCAAAATACACCACCTCCAAATCCTAGTGAGGGATTCACTTCAGAAGAATTTTTTTTTTGTGGAAATCCTTGGTTATAGGAACACAAGACCCCCTTGAATCCTTTGATGGTTGATCAAATTAGGATTCACAACCCCCCCAAGAAGAAGAGGAAGGGGACCAGCAGGTTAGCACTATAAGTTTCTTTTTCGAACAAGAAGAGGAAGAACCTGACGCATTATTCAACCTACAACATAATAATAACACTAGATCTAAAGGGCCACCTCTGCAAGAACCGCCACCTACGACATCGACTCCTAGCAAAGGTAAATCCTAAACGAAAAAATACACTATCATTCATGAGCATGAGTACAATTTGCTTGAGGATATAAAAAGAGTAAAAGCCAACATATCGTTATTTGATATTCTCAAAATCCCTTCCATAAGAGATTCCCTTCCTAAAAGTATGATAATAAGAAAGCCTAAGTAAACTGAAAATGATAACCTTGACTCTTATCCTAGACCGAATAACGAGAATCCTGGAAGTAAGGGGATTCCTAGTTTCTTACTTAGTTTTGAGATATTAAATATGAATGTACATGACTGCATGATAGATTCAGGCACCTCATCTAATGTGATGCCTCATTCTGTTTGTAAAAATTTGAATGCTACTTGGGAACCTTGCCCTATCCAAATTGTCCATTTGGACATGTCTAAGGTTAAAGTTGTAGGAAGGCTAAGAAATGTTCTGCTAAGATTGTCTGCAGATTGTTGATGTAATTGTAACTTCGAAATGTATTCTTCTATGTATATTATATATTGTAACCCGATGTTTATTCTGGGATGTTTCTATTATGTATTTGAGTCATGTTGTCATGCTTCGATGTTCCGATCAGGAGGATTAATAATGTAAACAAGTCTTGTCAAGTCATTGTGGAAGTCCCCACAGTTTCGTGGCACTAGGGTTATTATACACTCATTAAGGTGTAGGCTCTAGTAAGTAATTGTTAAGTTGGGATGACATGATTGAGTGCACTTAAAGTGAACGGAAGAATATAAATAGAGAGTGAGATTCTCTCTATTTATCACTTGTACTACACATCACTCTCTCACTCAAGTGAGGTGCATTAGTGAGGAAGGAAATACTGGGACTAGACAGAAGAAGAAGACTACTGCTGTCGGGAGTGCATCTTACTGTTTTTGGGTCTTACATCTTGTGGTGATTCTATCTTTGAGGAAGTTGCGGGGTTTTCTCCATTTATGGTTTCCCTGATCAAAACTCTTTGTGTCTCTTGTCTCTTGTGATGTGCTTGTTATTCTCTCAGTGAAAAGATCTTAAGATCATAATGCTAGCTTATATGATGAAAAACTAACATGGTATCAGAGCTAACCTGAGAAGAAGATGTTGTGCAGCTGCAGAAGCTAGGGGTTCTTATTTGTTGGGTCTCTCTCCACAATCTATCAACAAAAGTATGCTAGAATGATTCTCCATTGAAGGCCGCATCTTTCTATCGAAGAGAAATTCGATTCCGAGCATTTTCAGTTTTTGATGTGGAAATTAGGGCTTTATACAGAAGAGGAATTTTTGAGTGAGACCTGCATAGGATTTTTCTCCTCATCAAAACCAAAGTTTAAAGACCTGAATCAAGAAATTTGGTTGGGTGAAACTCTGGGAAAGTCAAACCCTAGTTTGACCCCGAGCTAGAAAAACCCTAAATACTAAACCTGCTACGTTTTGGTACATTCTCTATATTCCGAGATTGGAGAAGGATCAGGAGTGGAAATTTTCAGGGGCCGAATATAAAATCATAATGACGACTGTGTCCAAACCTCTGCCTCTGATTCACTATATTCTGGGAGATATGATCCCTCCAAGTTAGGGTTCTAGCCTCTTCCAGAATTCATCCTTAAACTGGCCACCTGGGGAGAATTGAAATATCTTGGGATACAGAGGTCCAAATGAAATTCCTGAAGATGTTCTAGAAAGGGCACTGAATTTACTTGCGGTGATCCGAATATGAGACTCAGAAGATGAACCAGTGACACGTGGAATGCCGTACAACTTCGCTATTCTGAACAGTCCTGTAACAGGTCACATTGAGAAAAGGATCATAAATTCCAAATGGTGAAACAAATTCTGATGAAACATGTGGTGTTAGATCAGGGCCATAAGAAGTTACCTCTTTATGAAATTTTATACGTATAGGAGCATAAATTTTAGAGATATTACAGAAACGGTAACAAGCATTTTTGCAGAAGAAATTGGAAAACTAGGGCTTCTTGTTCCGGGAGCTTCCCTCCACTGTTTTCAGAAAAGGAGTACATTGAACAGCTCCATTTGAAGAGATATATATGTCTATCATATTATATCTGAAATATTACAAGTTTTGAAAATTAGGGTTTCTGTGACAAACCCTAGATCAGCCAACTACGGAACCAAGACGGACACCTCAAATCGGTAAGATCTAATCCTTTGCTATTTTCATTTGAGGTTCTCATTTGAAAGTGATCTATCACATCATATTGATGATAAGCTTGGTGAAGTTGACAACATCCAAGCATAGAAGTATTTTATCTCTCCAAAGAAAATGAATGGGACACCTACATGAGTAGAGAGGTTCCAATTTCAGAGGGAGATGAGGTTAGAAGCCTTTCACAAGAAGAACTTGGTCAAGGCCAAGAAGATCATGATTGATTCAGTCACGGATCAACTTGTACCACAAGTGTCTTCCTCAAAGACATCGAAGATGTTTGATTCCTTGACCAAGCTATTTGAAGGGAAGAATAGAAATCGGAACATGACCTTAAGAAACCAGTTGAAGAATGTGAAGATCCAGAATGCAGAGACCATGCAGTCATAAAAGTCTCTCAATTCAAAGAACAACTTGAAGAGGGAAAAGAAAAAGTGAAGAATGCAGAAGTGGTAATGGACACCTTGAACGGCCTCCCAGGATCATAGGATCCATTCATGTGAGGAATGTGTGCCAAAAGGAAGTGATTACTTTCAATAGACTCTAGAAAGAGAACTCACAAGAAGATCCCTCAAGCAATGAGGAATATGAAGAAGCTCGACTCATAAGAAGAGAAGAGAAGATGGGAGCAACTGAAGATCAAGCTCTTACCATCCAAATAAGATCCCTCAAGCGATGAGGAATATGAAGATATGAACGCTTGAAGAACTTCTTATCCACCTTAGCATTTGGATAAGAAACGATGCTATCATGAATCAAGAAGACAATGAAGCTGAAGGCTCAAGACGGAGTACACCCATGAATCAAATAAAGATAAGTATTCAATTGTCATTTCATGATATTGTTTTGTTATGCATTTGTTTATATTCAGTTATTGTAGCATGCATGATAGGATATTTGCATTAACGACAGTATACTACTAATATGCATGTGATGGGTAAGTAGCTCATGGTGCTATACAAATTCTCCATTGCTACTTATCTAGAATGAAACCTCTTTGATGACATATTGGATTAGTGCAC
The DNA here is from genome assembly GCA_001517045.1 of Pseudotsuga menziesii. NCBI lineage: Eukaryota > Viridiplantae > Streptophyta > Pinopsida > Pinales > Pinaceae > Pseudotsuga > Pseudotsuga menziesii. The sequence continues at coordinate 378,570 of LPNX010462939.1, forward strand.
AATCTCAATCTTGTCCTGGTAGAGATGGAAGGAATCTAGAAAGTCTCAGTGAGATTTGGATGAATGTTGTATTGGATGAATTAGTTGCATGATCATGCATAAGAACTTGCCAGTATAAATATTCCTTATGAAATGTTTCTAACCATACAACTGCATTTGACTTGTAGGAAAGACCGCATACATAATCGCCTACAAGCAAAGAAGAATGAAGACTTGTTTCAAAGAGCAAGTGACGACAGTTCAAAGACAAAGAATAAATATGACGAATGCAGCGACATCATTGATTCAGAACCTTTCAGCCATGGAGAAGTCACCAAGAAGAAAGGGAAGACTAGTTCAAGAAGAATGATGTCTAGGATGTAGTATTTACACATGAAGAGAAGTTCATAGTTCCATCATGCAGTAGATGGAAACATCATGGGATACAAAGAAATATTTGTAGCACAAGGCTTCTCACAAAAAGAAGACATAAACTAAGAAGATATATTTGCAGCCACTGGAAGTAAAGTCACATAACATGCATAATCATGTGTGCAAATGAAAGAAGGCCTTGTACGAGTTCAGAAGACACCCATGGGATAACACATACATGATGAGCTTGATGAATATCATAACCTTTGCTACAAGGTTCATAAAGGATGACAAGCTCACAGATGGATGTGAGAAGAACTTTTGGAAAATTTAAAAATAGAGGATCTTGGTATCCAATGATCCTAGATGGACACTACTTGTCACTCCGGTACAGAATGTTCAGTGCATAGAGTACAGAAGACAGAGGGAGTATGATTCTCCGCTTCAGAGGGAGTGACTACAGAATATCTTGAGATTCGACATGGTACGATAGGATGGGAAGATTACTGATGACTCTAGGCTTTACTGAGAGTAAAGTGATTCCAACCTTTGCTTCAATGTTGAAAGTGGAAGACCAGTGATGCTCATGTTATGTGTCGATGCACTATTTTCTAGGCATGGAGGCGTGGACAAGGGAAGTATGCAGTAGAGATCCTGAAGAGGTTTGGGATGATAGACTGCAAGGCTATGGCCACACCTATGGCATCGAACCTGAAGCTATTGAGTGATGCTTCATCAGAGTCAGTTGATGTACCTGACGAACACAAGACCAGATACTTGCTTTGCTATGAACACATTGAGACATGTTCACTTGATGATTACAAAGCATGCATTGAGGTACCTGAAGGGTACAGTTGAGTATGAGCTCAAGTATGATATGAATTAGAATAATAACCTAGAGGGCTATGTGGATTCGTATTGGGCAGGCAGTGCCATCGACAGGAAGAGTACTTCAGGATATTGCTTCAGTATGGGATCAGGTGTGATCTCTTGGTTTAGTACGAAGCAATCCTGTGTGGCATTGAGTACAGCTGAAGCAGAGTATGTCGCAGCTTGTTCAGCTAGTTGTGAGGCAGTATGGCTGTGGAAGCTACTGTCTGATATATTTGATCTCCAGTTGGATGCTACTTGTATACATTATGACAACCAGAGTTGCATGAAGTTGTCAAAGAATCCAGTGTTCCATGACAAGTCGAAGCATATCGAGATCAAGTATCACTATATCAGGGATATGGTGCAGAGAGGAGCAGTGAAGCTCCAGTATGTTGTGATAGAGGAACATATAGCTGATTTATTGATGAATCCATTAGCTAGGCTGAAGTTCAAGTACTTCAGAGAGAGACTTGGTGTTCTCCAGATCGAGGTTTCCTCCAAGAAAAAGTGATGAGACCCATAGCCATTCCGACATGGTGAGAGGATTGGTTCCCTCCATGGTCAGATGTAAGGGCTGATCCATTCTATCATGGTGAGAGAATTTGGTTCCTTCCATGTCAGATATGAGTGCTGACTACCATTCTGGGAATGGAGGCACCTGGTCAGTTACCAGGAACACTCAGTCTGGGATTGAGAGAGCCATTCTGACGAGCAAGTTAGATGTAAGGACTGAGCCATTCTATTCATGGCTAAAGGATTAAGTTCCTCCCATTTCAGATGTGATTGCTGGCCATTCTATCGAGTAGGACAGATGTAAGGGCAACTGCCACACTCCGAGAGAGTGGAGGCACCTGGTCAGTTACCAGGTAGCTCAGTCTGGGACTGGGGGCCATTCTGATGAGGGTGTAGGATTCAGTTCCTACCAGGTCAGATGTGAGTGCACAAAATCTTTCTTCATTGTGGCAGATGTGGTTCCAGCCTGGGTCAAAAGAACAAAGTTCTTTCATCATTGTGGCAGATGTGGTTCCAGCCTGGTTGAAAGTCTTCCATCATTATGGTGGATGTGGTTCCAGCCTGGGCGAAAAGAACAGGGTTCTTTCATCATTGTGGTGGATGTGGTTCCAGCCTGGATGGATGTGATGCTCTTCTGATGAGTAGGTCGGATGTAAGTGCAGAGCCATTTCACAGATGGTAGTTGATGTGCCTACCATGCTGGTGAATGTGAGTGCTGGGCCTTTCCGATGTGATTGTAGTTTACTACATGATCAGATGTGAGTGCTGGGCGTGCCTTTCTGATGAGCAGGTTAGATGTAAGTGCTGGGCAAATACCTACCTAGTGGCTAGGCCTACAACCAGCATGAAAAAGGGCTGGCTCTATAGAACTTCCTATGATGAGATAGTACACACATGATGATGACCAGAGATGATCCAAATCGAGCTATGATCCAGATCCAGTTATGATGACTCCGAGAGATCCAGATCGAGTGATGATCCAGATCCAGTCCAGTGATGATGTTCTATGATGATCCAGATCGAGAGATGATCCAGATCCGAAGATGAAGATGACTTGAAGATGAAGATGATCTAGTTGATCCAGAGAAGAAGACCAGTGCTGAAAATTGTGTAGAAAGAATACCTTCCTAGTTAAGAGGGAGTGTTGATGTAATTGTAACTTCGGAATGTATTCTTATATGTATATTATATATTGTAACCCGATGTTTATTCCAGGATGTTTCTATTATGTATTTGAGTCATGTTGTCATGCCCCGATGTTTCGTTTGGGAGGATTAATAATGTAAAAAAGTCTTTTCAAGTCATTATGGAAGTCCCCATAGTTTCGGGGCACTAGGGTTATTATACACTCATTAAGGTGTAGGCTCTAGTAAGTAATTGTTAAGTTGGGCTGACATGATTGAGTGCACCTCAAGTGAACGAAAGAATATAAATAGAGAGTGACAGTCTCTCTATTTATCACTTGTACTACACATCACTCTCTCACTCAAGTGAGGTGCATTAGTGAGGAAGGAAATACTGGGACTAGACAGAAGAAGACTACTGCTGTCGGGAGTGCATCTTACTATTTTTGGGTCTTACATCTTGTGGTGATTCTATCTTTGAGGAAGTTGCGAGGTTTTCTCCATTTATGGTTTCCCCGATCAAAACTCTTTGTGTCTCTTGTTTCTTGTGATGTGCTTATGTTTTATTGATGTTCTTGTTATTCTCTCAGTGAAAAGATCCTAAGATCATACTACTATCTTATATGATGAAAAACTAACATAGATACCAGAATACGTCAGACCAGTGAAATAATGATCATAGACATCCCAAATATTTATGGTCTATGGTTAAGAAGAGATTGGTCGGAAAAGCTGAAAGGTTACTTTTCCACTGATTGGTCTCACTTATGGTTATCCCTAAATGGACAACCCAAAAAACTTAAGGTTAACAGGGAACCATTTATGAGACAAACGGTGACCGATATTGATGACTCCAATGAATATGTCTCCTATTTTAGTGCTCAAACTGAACATTTTACATTCGATACATTCTTTGGAGATCTTCCTGCTAATAATTTACTAGTGGAGAATGTACATAAATAGTCCCAAATTACTCATCTTACTTCTGTACCATTCTCTAGTACTATTGTACATAATGTTTATAAATTAAATACTAATTTAAGAATTGAAATTTTTGCTTGGACTTTAATCTTTGATGGCTCTAGGTCTAAAGATGGAGCAGATGCAAGATGTGTCCATATTGATCCAAATGGGACCAAGACCATGATCGCATGCATACTGTAGTTCAAATGCACCAAGAATGTAGCTGAGTATGAGGAACTATTCCAAGGACTCAGAAAAGCCATTGACATGGGTGCAAAGGTTATTGAATGGATATGAGACTCTGATATTATAGTAAATCATGTAAGAAACCAAATACATTTCCTATCTCCTCATTTAATCAATTATCAAAGGTTGATCAGAGACCTGACTAACTCTTTTCTAGCATTCAATATCAAGTTTTCCACTAGATCACATAATTTTGACACTGATCTATTGGCCAATACTACATCTAGGCTAATCCCACCTGAAGATTTGTCTCCACAAACTTTTTCAATTGAATTTATTTATAGGCCTTCCATTCCTGATAATGTCATGAATTGGAAAGTATTCGATGATGACCAACATATACTAGACTTTCTTTCATCCCAAGACACCTTTCAAGGCTCGGCTATTGATGAAGCTAAACATAAAATATCATTGTCTGATATTTCCAATATTATTCCAAAGTTAGTCATGAACTTGGAAAATTTTTACGATCTAAAATACAAGTTTAGGCAAACGACCAACTGTAAGACCTAGAGCTCGACCCTTAATTATAAAACTGTCAATCTGGGAACTAAGAAAGTCCCTTGCTTTATCAACCTTGGAATTCATTGTTCTCATGAAAAAAGGAGAAACTTTATCAAGTTATGAAAGGAATTCAAAAATGTATTTTCCTAGACATATGATGAAATCAAAACTTTCGATACTAGCATCATGAACCATAATATCCCAATGAAACCCGAAGTGAAGTCGTATCAACAGAAGTTGAGGAGGATGCATCCTAGATTGGAACCTTATGTCAAGAAAGAAATCACTAAGCTATTGGTATCAAGAATCATATTCCCTATTAAACACACGTAGTGGATCGCCAACTTATTACCCATTCGAAAGAAGAATGGGGAAATCAGTCTCAGTGTGGACTTTAGAAACTTGAACAGAGCTTTTGAGAAGGACAACTATCTGGTTCCTCCCATGGAGCATATTTTACAGAAGGTAGCTGGATCCAAAATGTTCTCACTCCTTGATGGCTTCTCAAGGTACAACCAAGTCCTGGTTGCCTCTGATGACCAGCTTAAAGCAACCTTCTGAACCCCTTGGGGAACATTTTCCTACATGTGAATGCCATTTGCGCTGATAAATGCAGGAGCTACATTCTAGAGAGATATGGATATAAATTTCAAGGGATTAATTCATAATTCTTTCGTTGTATATTTAGATGATGCAATAATTTATTCTAAAAGATGACATGAAAATTTGTTTGCTTTGAAATAGGTGTTTGAAATATGCAGGAAATATGGGATTTCCCTCAATCCAAAGAAGTCTATCTTCGCGGTTACTAAAGGTAATTTTTTAGGTTTCATTGTCTCCAAGGAAGGCATGATCATCGATCCAGAATGCACTAAAGCAATCTCAAAGATCGGCCTCCCTGGTTCTCGAAAAGAAATGCAATCTTTCTTGGGTAAGATCAATTTTGTCCACAGGTTTGTACCAAATTTTTCCCAGGTTGTTAAAGACTTGCAACATTTAGTTAAAAAATATGTATAATTTAATTATTCTGAAGAATAGAGGAATTCCTCTGTTGAAATTAGAAGAGCCATAGAAAAAGTAACCTCTCTGATGGCTCCATATTTCAGTAAAGATTTTATACTATATACCTTTGCTACCGATTTCTCTTACGTAGCTATCCTAACACAAAAGAATCATGAGGATGCTAAGATCCCCATTTGTTTCATGAGTTCAACATTTAAAGGAGCCAAACTCAATTATTCCCAAGTCGACAAACATGCCTACGTGGTTTATAAATCAGTGAAATAATATAGGCCATATTTGTTGAAGTCGAGCACCAAGTTGATTGTCCTATACACGACCATTTGGAATGTCCTCATCTAGAAGGAATTAGGTAAAGAAAGGGTTCACTGGATGATGGCATTGCAGGAATACGATTTGGAGATCAAGCCAGAAAATATAGTTAAATGAAAAGGTTTGAGTCTACTCTCTACCCAATCAAATGATCCTGATGATCAGTGAACCAATTGGGAGTAGGAGGAACTTGTACCTATAGGTTATGTTAATGCAATTGAAATGACAACATCTGAATGGTATGATCACATCAAGTTTTTTTATAAATCATGTTTTTTCCCATGAAACCCTTGACTCTAAAAAATGTAAAGCATTCAGGATAAAATCAGCTCCTTATCAACTTTTGATAATGTTCTATTTATAAAAAACTATGATGGAGTTTTTCTTAGGTGTTTATAAAAGGACCAAACTGATGATATATTTTTTCAATTTCATGCAAGACCTACTAGTGGGAACTTCTTAGGAGAGACGATGGCTAACAAAATCATTCGTTCGGGATATTATTGACCTGCCTTATTCAGGGATGCTCATGCCTATGTCAGAAAATGTGAGCCTTGCCAGAAGTGTGCTGGAAAAGTAAAAAAACTTGCCTTACCTTTGCAGCCATCAGTAGTCCAGTTCCCATTTAAGCAATGGGGATTGTATTTTTTCAGACCTATCAACCCTATGTCTTCTCTACAACACAAGTACATTTTGACGACCACTGATTTCTTCACCATGTGTGTTGAAGCAGTTGCTCTTAGACTGTGTAATACAAACCAAGTGATTTCCTTTCTTGAAAATAAAATAGTCACTAGGTTCGACATTCCTGAGTATCTTGTTTTTGATAATCCATCATACTTCACATTCATTGAACACACTAGCTACGCCCTTGAAAAATGTATGAAGCTTAAATTTTCTGCTAACTACTACCACCAGGGAAATGGACTTGCAGAATCCTCCAACAAAAACCTGATAAACATCCTAAAAGAGATAGTGGCCTCCCATCACAAAGATTGGCATACCCATCTCCACAATGCTCTTTGGGCAGACCGAATCAATCCCAAGGAAACCATTGGTAAATCCCCTTATTGTCTGGTCTATGGCAAGGAATTCGTTTTGCCATCTAATCTCACCATCCCCTTGTTACAGTTATCCCAATCCATCCAAGAGGATGATTCATCCCTACTGCAGCAGAGGATTGATACTCTTCTGAAGTTAGAGGAAGAGAGGGAAAGAGCCAAGAATAGATTCTATCAACATCAACAGTTGGAAACAAAATGGTTCGATGAGAAATCCTCCTCTAACATAAATTTTTCATGGGATTCAGTATTAAGGTGGGATAAGCAGCACAAAGACAATAAGGAGTACACCAAGTTCCAACGCCTTTTGCTAGGGCCTTTCATTATTACAAAAAAGATTGGTCCTACCACTGTTTGGTTACAGACACTAGAGGGAGTCATCAACACCTACCCAATGAATGTTTTCTTGCTTAAAAAGTATTTTGTCTGAAACTTTTCATCAGTCATGTAAATAGTTGTGGTTTGTTCTTTTGTTTGTTTTGATTTTTTTCTTGATATTAGCAATTTTTTGTGTCCCGCACATTCGGTAATGATGGAAAATCAATCTCTCTCAAGATTTCAGCACTTTGAACTTCAATATGTTTTCAGTTTCAATATTTCCCTAGCTTACGTCAGGATTTGTTTTATATGTTGATGGCTTCCAATAAGTGCATTATTCTAGGTGTTAACACTCAGAATGTACCCAGGTTGTGAAAGGTAAATACCGAGGTAATAGCAAAAACCAGTTTAGACTGTATTTCTAACCTAATACAGTCAAAGATGGATCTCTCACTATTTACAAAGATTTTTTATACTCAAGATATTCAATCAAATACAGCCAGAAGGTTATATTTATGATAGAACTAGTTTGTTTTATAAATTTTAGTAGGACAATCATGGAGGAGACCATTGGGGAATGGAGTAAAAAATCAAGTATGAAGTAGGTTTAGGACGTAGGAAGTCTGAATTTTTATGGGCAGAGGTAAGGTAGACACCCTTTCCTCAATCTAGAGGTATTAGCAAGTTGATTAGCAGATAGAAGGAGACAACCCATCAAATAGAGCACCTAAATAGGGTGAATTCTGCAAGACTTTAGAAGAAAATGTTTTGAAAATGCTTGAACAATAGACCTAGAGCATGCAAGATGAATTATGGCCCATATACACTAATGCTCAAGCATGAAAGAAAATACAAAATGGAGTGGGAAATAGGATAAATAGTCGCATAAATAAATTACTTATTTAATAAAAAGATGGCACAGTAATCTCATACATGAAATGTTTAACGCTCCTCCTCTGCAAATTTCATTCATCTACTGAAAACTTGAAACCCATTACAATGAAGAGCGTCTCTGCTCTTCAAAACCAAACCTCTTTCTACCCTCTGTGGGGAGCCAATTTATAATGTATCAGACCCCCTAGACTGACTTCATGGTTGAAATTAGTTAGAAACTAAAGAACAAATTTCTAAGAAACTCTAACGTGCAATATTTACCATGATTTACATAAAACAGAAATAAAATGAGTACTACTAAAAAACAGGCTTAAAATACCCTCTTGCATATCTCCAATGGTGATATCTGTGCAAAAAATGAAAGAGGTTTTTTTAACTGGCCATGCACATGAATAAACCCATGTATTCATTTTCTCTGATTCAGCTCTAGCTCCTCAGGCTCTGATTTTGAAACTGATGACTCATATAGTAAACTTGTAAATTTCTGGAAAGATACCCTGTGAATATATTTTAAATTAGCACAACCTGTGATACTTGTGTAAAAATGGAAGGAGGTTTTTGAAAATAGGCCTGTTATGAAGAACAACCTCTCTCAGTTTCCTGAAATTCAACTCCATTTGGATGAAGCAATTCTTGGACTTTGATGGCTAGAACAGTTATTTTGAAATCTGAACATTTTCCCTCCGAAGATGACTTCGATTCTCCCAATCCTTAGCACCTGTGTAAAAACAGAGATATTTTATTGTAGATAATCATGTTATGAGAAAAAAACTCTTTCAATTTTGGAAAATGCTTCTTTGTTTTATGAAAACAGCTCTCTTAATGAAATGGCTAAAATAGTCATTTTTATGAAATAATGGTTCCTCTTCATTCATTGTTCTTATATTTAAATGTGTATAAAGTTTAAATGATCCATATTGTTTTCACAATGGAACTCTCAACCTTCAATGGAGTATCCATCAACTCTAACACATTCTGCTTAACCCATGCAACTTTAAACACACTTCATTTTCTCCCAACAGAAACATTTAGGATCATTGATCTTGTTCTTAAAGAATGGGATGAAAACACATGTTTTTATTTGCTCACTATATAAAATTCCGCCCAATTCTAAAACATTAACTAGATAATACTTTCAACCAATGGAAATTTTCATAGCCATCAATCTACTTTTCCAACTTAACATGTGTCCCAAGCTGCTTGCTATTTAAAATTCTACTAATCTCAAAATCCAATTTCTCATTGCAAGTTCACAACGCGGAATTTATTCTGTCCGCTGATAAATTTTGTTAAACCATATTGCTTTTCCACATGTTTTCAATTTGATTACAGGAAAGTTTATTCTGTGAATATGAAAACATAATTTCTCTGTGCAAGTTCACATTGTAGAATTTGTTTTGGCCATTGGATGCGATTGAGTTTGATATGCTCCATTAGATGATATGGGCCTTTAACCTGTGTAGTAGGGATTTCACCCCAGCTATAGAGCAGAAACAACTCCCTTCCATCTATAGGAAGGAAGGGTAGGGTTCCTGTGACAATGGAAGAACAGAAAAAATAGAAAATGAAAATAAAAATGAAACCCCTGCACACAAGGTTAGGACTAAGCTCCACAACCCTACATCAAAGTTATTAGAAAACGAAGAGCTACCTACAAGCAATCAATGGATACCTATAAATTAATGTTAAAACACAAAATTGCAAAAAAATAATGTTAGAAAACAAAGAAAAAACATAAAATAGACAAGTATACCTTCTCTGGTTGGAATGGGCCAGCATGCCCTAGCTTAGAGAAGCACCTCTCAATGGATGGGGAGTTTTTGCTCAATGGAGAAATGGAGGAGAGGGAGGGTGAATGGATCAAGAGTAAAATTGTCTCAAGGCACTCACATAGGAAGCATAAGAATAGGGAGAGAAGCAGTGAGTTGAGAGTGACCCCCACCCCTCTATTTATACTTTTTCTTAAGATTTTTAGGGTTTTAAGCCCCTGGTTAGGGATTCAGCCCCTTTTTGGGGATTTTTTCCCCTTTCACTCAATATTTATTTATTTTGGGGGTTTTAAGATCCTTTGAGGGGTTTTAGCTGCTTTTTGGAGGCTTTAGCCCCTATGAGAGCTATTTTGGCTCTTTTTAGGGGTTTTTAAGCCCTTTTTCATATTTTTAAGCCTTCTTGAGGGTGTGAGGGTCAAATGGGGTCAAATGAGGGTCATACGTGGATGTCTTTAGGTGGTGTAGGTCATGTAGAGCTCATTGTGGGATTTCTTGGGTTAAGAACCTGTATTGTTTATTTTTTTATTTCCACTGCTATATCAATGACCTAATTCTCAAGGGAAACCTTAAGCATGAACCCAAATAACTTGTGGACATTGGAATAAGTCCTCTATATATAATGCTAATGTAAAATCCACACCATATTGCTCCATTTAATATTCCTATTAATTCCGAATTTTAACAATCAGATGCTTATGGGAAATTAGCTTCACTAAATTTAATCTATCAACACCACAAATTTCTACACCTGAAAAAAATTTCAACATGTAGTCTACAAAGCCTTTAGAGTAGGAAAGGTTTCCTTTATGTCCTAAACACCATCGTTGAAAACAAGAAGAAACTCTGGGATGGATTCGATCATGTAACCTCAAGCCATGATGAGCCTAGGGATGGCAGAGACCACTCGGTCGAGACTATAACATCTTCTTTCTAATTTTAATTTATTTTATGGTGTTATTTCTAGCTCATAGCCACTTGGATCATCCTTAGGTGTATGAAGAATGGAAACACAAACGTGGCCATCTGGGTAAACATTTGGATTCTCCATTACTGATGTAAATCTCATTGACGGAAGGTTGTTTTAGTAGTTAGGTGGAAAACACATAATATTATTAAAACCTACACCTTTCTATAATGTATCTGGTGGCCCCAATATGTCTGATTTTCTCCCACGTGGTCCTTCGACTCTTCTGTAACTTCTACATATAGGTGTATGAGCAAGGATTTATCATTGTTGTAGTTATATTTAATGCATATATATATCCCACATGCACAGTGTAAGACATGTTTCCAATGTTTATATGGACTACTAGTTTCATATAATATCAAGGAACAATGTAATATAACTCTCTTGTGTGCTTGGGGCTTGGGCTTTGTTTGATTGATGACTTTGCTTGGTATGTGGCAAGTGTGTGACCCACATTCGACCTATCTTGGTGTTGAGCTTGCGCTTGTGCCAAATTCCCTTTTTCAAAAGCACACTTTGGCCCTTCTTCATTTAAAAAAAAACTTGTTCCACAAACTAGATAAATAACCATTATTAAGCCAAGATAATCAAACAATTTTCTTTTTGAATCAAAAGGCCTTTAAAAATTTCTTTTTTGCTCAAAATTTTTTTTAGGCCCATTTTTTAGGCCCATTCTTTTTTGCTCAAGAAATAATGTAATAATTTATTCGATGAGAAAACTTGAAACCGCCCAAATAACCAATAGATCTTTAAAATAAATTTATTGATAGTACTAGCTTTCAACAAAAAATAAATAGTGCTAACACCAAGTTAATACATTTCTATCCTGATCAATATCCTTACATATGCTTTATTCTATGGTGAAGGCCATGAAGGTAACTAGTTCTTCTTGTCTTAGGTCTCATTAATGCACTACAACATAGCTTTATAACCTGGTCAACCTTATCTATTCTGGATTCTATCATAGTCACACACACACAAAAATAAATATTATGGATTGCAAGATGGGGAGGTCTCATCACGAGCCAACCCATTAGGTTCATAGATGCTTGGTGGAATGACATCTTCACCATGAAACTGGGGGGATGGATTTCAATATTCTTGGAATATGTGAGATCTTATCACAGGTTGGTCCATTCATGATCTGTAGAGCATCAATGAGTAACACTAATGTTATATGGATACCAAGCCATGGTAGTGTCTTACAATCCATATGAAAATAAATCCTTGTTGTTTCTGTAAGAAAATTATTGTACAAAAGGACAGGGGTGTATTATTACAATCCAACCCTACTATGATCATGGATTTGAATTTGAACTAAAATTACCATTAGATGGTTCCCATGTCATGATAGTTTCACAACAGGAAGACAAGAAGTCTCCTTACCGAGCTGGATTGTTCAGTTTCCAGATCAGGTTTCTAAATGTCACTGATCACCATATTGGATCAATGGTCTTATGTTGATAAAGTATTTCAATTCTCTAATAAAAAAAAGAGAAGATCTTGGTGACTTATGTTCGGAATCCAGAATATGCCTAGGTTTAATTTCAGGTTCAACTTAAACTGTGTGCCTATTCTTGCTTGATGGTAACAGATCCTTACTATCCTTCATGCCCCTGAATCAAATTTTCATCATCTTTAAATTGATCATGGATGGGAGTGTATGAATCATTTTTTATAATCCTCCTTATTTATTGCATTCCCACTTAAGCATTTTCTATAAGTTTCAAGTTATCATTTTTGTTACTGACATGTTTTGTATGTGAAAGAGTTCTTAATTTACAAAGATAACCGGTTCCTCCCAGCCAGTCGCCATTTGTTGTAGGTACAACAGATTCCATTTTATCCAAAACACAGGAACCCCAATTACACATACAAAGGTAACTGTTCTGAATTCCTTAAGTCATTTTGGGGTCCTCATAACGTTTATCATGGTTTCTTTGATTTAACTTAGTTGAATTTTTGGGATTTATGCATGATTTGTGTGCTTTTGGCGAGTTGTTGGAGACTATATTTTACAAAAATTGTTTCATCTTGCAACCTACAAATTGTGGACTGCAGGAGCTTGAATTTTATTATTTGTGAATTTTCCATCCCACATCTTGCAATTTGTGGGTTGCAGAATGCAGGAGAATTTTTGTAAGTATAGTGTTTCATCTCACAACCTTCAACCTGCAAATTGTGGAATGTGGAATGTGGATTGTGGGAGTAATTTTATTGATTTATTTTGTTGTGTGGTCCTGAAACCCGCAAATAGTGGGATGCGTATTGCGGAAGAGATTGAATAAAACTTTGATAATGTTTTCATCCTGCATCTTGCTTCTCGTAATTGCAGAATTTGGAATGCGAGATGGTTAGTAAAATTTAAATCTTGCATTATGATCCTGCATCCTGCAAGGTTTAATCTCGACCGTCCATTTATTTTAATCCTACGGTCCTAATTTGACTCCCGGAAAATCTATATATAGGTTGGTGTTTTACAATTTATTTATCATTTTACTGTTGCAAATTACTGTGCTACATGAATTTTCTTTTTGTTTTTACTGGGTAGCATTGTCACAGTCCATTTTGATTACAGGTTAGTGTCTTATTCATTTCTTCATTCAAATTGATTACTGTAGTTTATCTTGAATTAGCTTTCATTTCTCGCTTCACGTTGTTTTTAATCAGATTTTTCTCCAATTTCCAAGAATGACAAGAATTACCTGCTTCAAAATCCTTCAAAAAGATATGTCAACCAAGGACCCAAACTTTGGTATTTTCTTGGACACCATTGGAAGAATCACCAATACTTACTAGATTGAATGGCCTAGTGTATACACAATTTTTGACAATGACGACTTTTTTGATATCCAAAACAACTAGTTGGCCTACCAAAGAATTAGGGATTCTAGACTTCACTCCATTTCTTCCAGACCTTCTATCCTCCCCTATAATGATGCAATCAAATGGATCATGGAACATGCAAACCCTAAAGACCGTTCCTTCAATGATAGTGCAGGGTCACAGCTAGCCAATTTTTGTCTCGAGGTATTTACCAAGGCTTATGCCCTTAAGCCAGTCATTCAACCTCTTACTGTTGAATTTGCTCAATCCTCTAAGACCAGGTTCAATTTCAATTTCAATGTTAAAATATTGGATGCAACAACCTGGTAAATTCTTGCATAGGACCGATGATCTTTACCCTATCACCTGGTTCAAAGAACCCTATTCCTTATTGGCAACCATGTTATGTAGACTATATGGACTTTGTAATTGTTTTGTGTTCAAAGTTGAATGGGATCCTATAGCTCATCATGTTTTAGAAACTTGTGATTCTTTCCCATGGGAATCCATCTTGTCACTAGAACTCAAAACCTCTATCCAAGACTACCAAAAGGCCACTGCGAGAAAGAATCCCAATTTCTTCTTTTTGGCCTTCACTTTTATGTATTTTGCACTGAGTTCCAACATCCCAATTTGGGATGGAAATGGACTTTAATGGATCCCCCGGTTCCCATTTATTATTCAGAATTATGGAATACTAACTATGTATCCAGGTTCTATGATATCTGTGAACACTTCCTTGGCAACATCTATTTTTCAATCTTCAAAAAGGAAGCTCCCACATTTTCAGCTGAAGCCAGAAATTTCATTGTTACAATGGGTGATTGGTATGTTGGTGAGTATTTTTCATACATCAATATTTGGGGTGGAAACATTGTTCACATTCTTCCCAGGATTGTTCGTGATAGGTTGGTCCTAGAGGAAGTGGCTTTCCATATTGTCACTGATGGGGTTTATAAGAAATTTGTTGGCCCTAAAAGAAAAGGTTGGCCCGAAATCCGTTTGAACCTTGGATCGTTGGTTATCCCAAATTCAATTTTGGATACAGTACTGGGTGAACAGACAGTTTCCCTGAAGCTCAGCTTTTCTAGTAAGAGAAGACATGATCCCAAGGGATTCCTCGATGCTCATGTTAAGCAATACCATTTCAAAATTGCTTATCCAAATGAGGAACTTCCCGATGATTCCATTTACCAGGGTGTCAATACATATTATGAATTCTTGGATAAAGAGAAAAGAAAAGATGAGAAAAGTCACATCTTACAGCATCAAAAGGAACTGAAAGAGAGGATTCAAAGTTATAGAGCAATGCAAATGGACCTCTTGGAGAAAATGAGAAAGGATAGAGAAGAAGAGGAATCCCAAGAAATTAAAGTTCCATCAATGGAAACCCATACAGATGGGAACAAAGGTAAATGTCCAATGGAACACCTTCTAGAGGTAATGATTTCTCAGCATTTGAAAGCCTTGATGCATACCTCAAAACAGTCAAGACAGAAGCTAGAAATGATGACCTCTGTGATGGACACTCAAGCAGTTGTAGCTGCAGCTTCTAAGGTGGTTGTTGATATCCAGGTGACTGCTGCAATTACTCAAACAAATGGTGGTCAAGAAATGGTTGAGTAAAATCCATTTTAAAGATTTAAGATTCCAGGTTTCATCCCCTCTAACTCCTACTATAAATTTGGTTGATTATGGCTTAGAAGAAGAAGTAATAGCCTCCGTGCCTGTAACTGAAGACGTGGATCAATATGTGCAACCATTTACATATTTTCTCAATGGTGATGGTAATAAATATTTTATCTCTCTACCTTTAGTTTCACAATCTACTTATGTTTCTAGCTGCTTATCTTCAGCATTTCTCCCTTCATCCATTCAGACTTTGTCTACTTTTCCTGATGGACCAGCCCTATCACTTGCACTATCTCAGTTGTATGAGGATTTGACCTCCACATTTGTATCTATCACATATGATTCTATGTAAACCCCCATGCTGTAACCTTCCACTATAGAAGCACCATTTTTTAAGATTCCTCTAGACCTACCCTCAGTTACTCCGTCATCGTAATCTAGTCCTGAAAATATCTTGATTCCTTCCTTACCACTTACAGCTATCAACATACACTTCCCATCGTATGAAAATTCAACCCCACTCTTCTCTCCAAACTCTGAGATAGTTGTTGTTAAAAACATTTTTCCTTCCACCACTCACATTACTATGCCCATGCCCCCTCCTATCACCACTCAGACATCCTCTTTGGTATCCACAGCGGTTGGGACTTCTGCATCAATTGAGCCAAGAGATGAGTTTGATGAATACATTGTCATCTCTCTTGGGGATTATTATTATAGCAAGTATGATAAAGTTGTAATTAAAAAGGTAAAAAAGAGGACTAGGGATGAAAGTGGTATGGATGTATCTGTCACTGATCAAATAGTCTGGACTCAACAGTCCAGGTACACATAGGTAGATGCAACAGATATAGCTATTTCTTTGGGTGCATTCACAGGTTCCAACCTCCATGCTGTTAACACCTTAAATAGGGAGTTTGACAGGAGAAAAGAAGAGATAAGCAAGCTGAAGGAAGAGCTTGAAAATACTAGAAGGGAACATGAGGCTCATGTTGCTGATCTTATGAAGACATCTGATGACAGGTATAATGAGCTACAGGTCAAAAGTGCTTCTCTTCAGGCTGAGCTGCAAAATGAGAAGACTTCAAATGTGACCTTTACATATAAGATAACCTCACTTGAAAAGAAATGCGAAGATGCAACTACAAGTGCATATTCCTCCTCGTTCTCCAAGTTTTCACAAGAGGAATTTAAAGAATTGGCTATTAGAACAAATCAGGAGCATTATGAGTTAATAACTGACTTGTTCCAGACATTGAATGATATTTATGAAAGCCATATTTATTTTGGTCAGATGGTTATTGTACTTGAGGATTAGGTAGAAAAGAGAGAGAAATATTCCAAGTCTTATGATGACATTCTATATTGGAAAAGGTATATGGAGGACAAGCTAGAAAACATCATAATCGTCAGCAGCTTTTAGCAAGAGAAGGGTACAATAGTACTACATGCTTGGCTTGACCTTAATGAGATGGTTGAAGATACTATTAAAAAGGAAGAGGTCATGTGTGGAAGAAGGTGGTATGTTGTTGATGGTATCATGGAGACATTGTGTTTTCCCATGGTGGATCTTATTGAGAATGCCTGTCTGCTAAGCCTCATGATCGAGCAGGTTGAACAATGACGAGATGAAGAAAAGGAGAAAATCCAGGGACTCAATCATATCACCATTGAAGATGTGGATTGTTTAATTAGACAACCTTTGGCTATTGATGGAAATATCCACATTTACATCCACATCTGGCATAAGTTAGCTAAAAATGAAAATGGAAAATTATAAATGTGATGCTCAACTTAGTTTCGAATCAGCTAACTATCCCAACATTGAGGAATTGTTAGGGAGTTGGAATAGATGGCGGGATTTCCTTGGATATTAGCTTTATTTAGATGTTTTGATCCCAATTTGGTGGCAATCTACTCCTTGTAATAATTATTTAAAGGGTGGATTTCACATGTAAGAGGGAATTTTGGAAGGGAAACATATGGACAAGAGGATAGAGATACCTCTGTTTACTTGAAGTTTTGTAATTTTTTGCAAACTTTATTTAATATGGTAATGATATCCTTTCATATCTCTTGTTATATATTTGATTGAGTTTTCTTAATGAATTATGATTTTTAATGTTTCAGATGGATCAATATTATTGTTAGTCCTTTGCAATTAATAAGTGCATTTATTCATAGCCTTGATTTCTCTCTGTTAGTGATTTATGTATGATAAATTTTTAAAGAGTTTATTCTATTAAAATCTTTATCTATTTCTGTAAGTGATTACACATTAAATTATATAGCATATATGTTAATTTTTTAATTGACATACTTAGATGGAGGTTGACCTTGAATGTTTTAATTTTAAGTTGTTGTCAGTTAATTTTCATTAATTGATGTTGAGTTAAATTAGAAGTAAATGATCTTGTTTACATTTTTGTTAATTTGATCAAATTATTATCTGTCTTATATCTCAGGTTGATTTGTGAACCAAATACCTCTCATAGAGCAGTGCAGATCTAGATTAGATTTCATTTTACAGTTAGATTACTTTTTCCTTTTATTTCCCTCATTAATCCAATTTTCCTTCATAGGAAGACGTATCCTTCCAAGATCTAAACTCGTTGACTCAGAGAGTGCCAGCACAGGCCAAATATTCATGGGTGTTAACCACACCAAATAGCTCAAGGATAGGGTAATACTTGCATAAGATTTTCTAAAGCCTTTGGTTGGGTTTTCATCCTCTATTGTGAGCGTTGTACCCTTTTCAGCCACATACACACCTGAGGCCTCAACAATTTGATATTTCATTTTTCAAGTTGAAGGATGATTGAGGTACCTCTGGCTCTCTAACATTAGTATCTCTATTAGGATGATCCATTTTAACAACTTCTTTATTTTTCTGACTACTTGGAACTTGATCACTAGGATGTTTATTTGTTGATGCCTCATTACTCTTGCTCCTAAGGTTATACCTTTTCTATAAATCAATCATTGCATTTTTCTAATCTTTTTTTATATTGCTTTCATTATATTTCTTGATATGATATATCAGGATGTGAATGTTGGACATACCAATTGTATTATTCTTCTATCAAATAAAAATGAGGATCAGATTTGTAGTGAGGATTTCTCCTCACTGCAGGAGCAGGAATGACTCCCTTGTGCCTATAGGGCACAAGGGTAGGTTTCTACTGTTGGAAAACATGAAAAACAAAATGGAAATGCAAGTAAATAGAACAGTAAATTAAACTAAGCTAATCTAGTGACAGCAATCAAAACTAAACTAAATCATAAGCAAGAGCAGAAAGAAGAAGTGGAAGCTTTGTGAACCCCTCTGCAGAAAACGGGTTAGGGTTCTACCTCCTTAAATCCTGCAAAACAAACCTAAGCTATAATGGAGAAACCTGCAAACAATGTTAAACAAAACCTGCAAGAAACAATGGTTAGAATTCAAAGCAATCTAAATAGCTAAGAAGCAAACACAAAAAATAAAAATATACCTTCTCTTAGTGGGTAATGGGCCACCATGCCCTAGCTCTTGGAAGCCTCTCTCTCTTGGTTGGGGGAGCAATGGCTCAAATGGGAGTGGATGTGGAGGAGAGGGAATGTGGGTGGTTTGAGAGGAAAAGGTCTCAAAGCATTCATAGGTAGCATAACAATAGGGAAGGGAGAATTGTTTTGAGAGTGACCCCCCACCCTCCTTTTATAGTTTTTCCAAGGGATTTTAGGGTTTTAAGCCCTTCGTCAGGGCTTTAGCCCCTTTCACCCTAACTTTATCCCCTTTTAGGGTTTTAGCCTTTTTTTGAGGTCTTTAGCTCCTAGGGGGCTATTTTGGGCTCTTTTTTGGGGTTTTTAGCCCTTTTCTTCATCCTTGGGCTCTTTTGGAGGTGTGGGGGTTTAATGGAAGGTCTGAAGGAGTGATATGGGGGTTGTGAGATGGTGCCCTTGGGTGGTGTAGGACACAAAGAGCTATGTGGGGGATTTTTGGGTTAATAGATTGCCCCCTGATGTGCAAGGGTAGGAGCTCAACGTATGGTCGATGGACATCATAGGATTTACTGTATAGAGGTGGCGCTTTTGGGGCTGGGGCATGGTGGCTTTTGGTTTTTGTATTAATTTGGTTCCCATCAATGGGTGAGATATAATAAATGTGTGACATGTATATGAACGAGGTAGGAATTCCCATGCTCATGACAATGTCAAAAGAATCATTTGATCTATGCTCTAAAATACAAGAGCCGATCATATACAACTGATGTTACAATGTTCGTTGCCTCTATGTGAGGCTGAATGCAATATTGATATAGTACATTGGACCCATGGAATTTTCATGGAATTCTATATCTTCACGACTGACGGTCTGCTGGATCTGTTACATAGCTGTGTGGACTCGCTAATTGAGATTCAGAGTCTCTATGGTACAAGTATGTTGTATCAATCATAAAGGTATATTGAAGCACTTCTGGGGCTTCTAAACACTCTCTCCAACACAACCCAAAAATCAAAAGGGACGTAAGCTGTTTAGGTCCCTCGAGTGGACTCACCAATGTGCTAGAGTCAAGTGACATTCGGGGTCTTTGACCAAGTATTGTGTGGAACAAACCCTGTACGAATCTCAATTGTGTGATGATGGAGTTGAAGTCAAGCACATAAGAAACAACCATCCCAGGAGGCACTAAGGACTCCTCTCAAGTGGTCCAAGGAACTCATCAATGATGTTAATGAAACCAAGGTACAGGGACCTCTGGGTCTATCCTCTATAATATGTGTGTCAGCATCAACAGAGGGAGAGCTTCCCCTAGTCAAGGAAATTATGTTTCCTTGACCAGGAGCATGAGGTGGATAACCGAAAGGTGTGAAGAAATATGTGGACTGACTCACTGAATTTGGGGGGGAGGCCAGGGAAGGGAAGGAACTGAATAGGGGCAGGGGGGGAGTGGGAGACTCAAACTTCCTTTGTTCAGAGTATGACAGCAGGGCAGAACAGGCAGCAAATGAAACTAACTCATGGGAATGGGATCATAGTTGTAATATCGGGAATGTCGCTGTAGATGGGAAATACTTGGAGGAGGTGGACACTTTTGATACTGATGGGATCCAAGGAAGACACATTGCAGAGTACTCTGAACAAAGGTGACCTAATGTGGGAATGTTGCCAAACTGTTTCTTGTGGGGGGGGGGGTGTCTAGGGACACCATTATGGTACAATCTCATGGATTTTTGGCGAGCCTGAGAAAGTAAATGGTCTATGGTGCTTTCAATTTTAGAGAGTCTGAAAGCAGGAAGAAGACTCCAGTGGGGGATCCTTTTTGTTGGTAGTCTCCTATGCCAAAAAAAGGATAAAAGTATACATAAGAGAGCGCTCCCATCCTAGGGGGGATGAGAGACTTCTTTACTATTGGTAGTCCAATTAGGATGGAAAGGGTTAAACCTATGCTGACTAGATGGTCATTCAAATACTTTTATGAGCATGAATGAAACCAAGTTTGCTCGGTGATCTTTTCTTGTTGAGACAGCTAGAAAAGATCTTAATGACAACCGGTGGTGAGCTTTTTCGTAAAGTACAGCCCCTCTGCTGGAGAAAGCACAAAAGTATGTAGAGGGGAATAGTCTTGGCTTGAGTATGCCAAGGAGGTCATTTTCATGAGATGGTCTACATGGTCCGCAAAAGGATATAAACGAGATGATGTAGATGCCCTTTCCTATACTTTAGCAAGTGGGAAAGGAAGCAGCTACACTCAGCAATCTTTTCATTGTTTTAAGGAGTTAGAAAAGAGCTTAAATGAAAATCCAATTTGGTAAACCAACTGTGGTGGCACGAGCGGTGCCCCATGTCGGGACAGTGGACAGAGGTCCAAAGGTCATCTGCGCAGTATGGACGGAGCAAAAGGCTCTCAAACGTACCAATAGCTGTGTGGGATATATCATGGCAGAGGCTCGCAAGATGGTGCAATAGAGGCATGCAAAGCGAGGTGGATCTCAGACAGAGGTCAGAAGAGCATGTGTGTGTGTTGCGGTGGATGGACTTGACCACATGCGATGTGAGTGCAAGTCCGGGGGCATTTATATGCCAAATGCATGCAAGAAAAAGAAATTGTTTTGTGGACAGTGGTCCAGAGGTTCGCGTAAGGTGCAGTGGATGGAAAAGATAACTATGTGTTAAAAATACAAAAATAAAAGATAAAATTATAGTCCTTAAAGGGAAGCATCCCGACAACCTGCATGAGTAGCGATCGGGAAGTGTGATACAAGTACAGGTCCATGGACACTTGCATCGTCATGTCATGGCTCGTAAATCGAGGTGACTTGTGGGAAATGGTCTTGAAATTAGCTTATTACACGTGAGACGATGGTCTCATAACTAGATAGAGGGCGGAATTCTAAAACCAGTGGTGTGAACGGTGTCTCAAACATAGACTGTGTGGTCCTGTTATGTTGATCGGAAGAAATTAGGTCAAAAGGGGCCTATAAAAAGGGGTGGGGTCCACATGGTGAAGTGTCATTGTCACTATTCATTGTGTAGTTGGAGAGGTGGGCCCTAATTCTACATTTTCTGATTTCTTTTGATCCAACTAATGGTTTCACAAGCTGCGACTTGCAGGTAAAAACTCACACTGAACCTCTTCATTTTAATGGTTTACTTACTGGATTTGACCACCTAGAGGCCCCCTATGAGCTGTTTGGGGTTTCATGTGGGCCAGGTCGCTCATTTTGAAGGGAAAGGTGTGCCCTGGGTGCACCTTTTGGGCAATTATGAGCACCCTGGGCACTCCTTTTGCCCAAATAGGTGCACCCTAGCCTATTTTGGGTGGTTTTTCTATGGTGGGGATGTCTGACATTAGGGTTTTTGCTTTGTGAAGGATGGTGGAGATCAAATGGAGGGAGAGAGACTGCAAACTTGCCAGAGATGCATCATCACATGACAGGGGTGTTAGAGATACACTGGCCAGCTATGGGTTACTGGAATTTATGAGGATACCACTTATGCGGATTTTGCATTTGTTGATGTAGACACTCATAGGTTTCTAGGATGTTGCTGAGGAGGTGTTCCTCTTCTAGGGCCAGTGTATTGAGATTATGCTGGAGGATGTGTATGAGTAGTTGGTGACCTGGCACCTGTACTATCTCAGGGGGAGACATTAGAGGATCTATGTGATCGGCACTATTATGCTACGGTGTATGTGCATGACTTCTACATCCTGATGTGTGACATCGAGGAGTTGTCCACACGGGCAGTGGGGACTTTACTACAGCGTATCTTGGGCTCCATGTGGAGCCACAAGATTTCTGGTGGTCAGATGCAGCTAGTAGAGCATGCCATAGGTGGCACATAGTATGCATGGGGCTAGATGTACTTGCAAGCTGTTCAGTGTCAACTGAACAAGTTGAAGGCTACTGGCGCTGGTTTTTGCTTTGGCTCCTTCCTATGTGCTTTCTTATTTGAGAAAGTACCTACACTTCATCCTCATTAGGCTATACAAGATAGTGGTATGCGAGAGCTGAGGATGTACATGTGGTGCCAGATGATGATTCACGAGGGTGGTGGTAAAGTGGGCCACTTTTTTACAGAGGAGTTGCTGGAACAGTGGCTTCAACTTCTTGTGGTGATCGAGGAGTACCTGTATGCGGGTATGGATTTTTGAGGAGACCCTGAGATGCCCCGACCTCCTGGTCAGGCGTGGGGACCAGTTGGTATGTATGGTTGATGTTTTTGTGTTTATATTTATACATAGTATAGTTGAGCTGGTTAGTAATTTTCATATTGATGTATGTGGACAGATGGTGTCCTTGCTTATATGTGTAGATGTTGGTCCTCGCCCACCACCTTGGCATCAGAGGCGAATTGTTACCGTACTTCCTACGGCGACTTCTACGGCGGTCCCTTCCGGGAGTCCCGCAGGTGGCAGCGGGACATGGATGGACTGGTGCTGTATATGGATGAGCTTGCTGCTGGGGCATCAGATGTTAGCTGGTAGCATCTAAGGACCAATTTTATTGCTGTGATTCACATTCTTCCTCTTTAGCTGATGGGAATGTTGAGGAAGATGGCAGTGGCTTGCGAGCACTTTCGCTGGACGGCAAGAGGTGGTCTTCTTGTAGAGGATGCATCCTCTTTAGAAGATGATGAGTCTGAGTCAGATAATGGGTCTGAGTCGGATTAGTAGCCTTGTGGGGATGTTCCTAGTGCATTGGTGCACTTAGTTGGTTTTGTGTCGCTTATGTATATCCTATTGAGAAAGCATACGTGGCTTCTCGTTTTTGTATTGGACATGTTTTGGACATGCAACTGATGGATTTATATATATATTTTGATGCATGTGGATGCACTTTTGTGGTTTCATTATGTGAGTCCTTTTATTATGCTGTGGAATGAAAATTCCTATGTGATGTATTATTACATTGTGTGTGTATTTTTAGACATGATTATGCATTATGTTATGGTTGTATGTTTCCTATATACTATTATGGATGTGCCAATTTAGAATATCATTAGCCATTTGATCTGCGATGCTATTGAGGTTCGTGGGAACATGTGTGAATGTGATGGATTTGAATGTTCTAACCATGTGTTTAGTGCGCAGGTACTTTCTAAAGAGGCGGGGATCGCGAACTCGGTAATGGTTGTTTAGTTGAGAAACAAGTAGCTGGGAGTCTAAGAAGACATCGAGATGATGAATCCCTAACTGTTGAGTGGAGGCCAAGAGGCCATTGACAGCATCATACTTTGCCTGGTTGTTAGTTGCAATTCCCATGCATATTTCGTCGATGTGAATCAACTCGTGCGATGGGGAGTAGATTACCCATGTAGCCAAGGCGAGGTTCGGGTACCATCTACTTGCTCCATCTGCAAATCCCATATACCACTCTGACATGAGCTCCATCTGAAGTAATGAGAGGAAACAATACATAAGACTCGATTGGGAAAAATGTGTAAAACAAAAAATGGAAAGACTATAATACAATTTAGAACGTTGTCACTCAAAGGGATGACGTTAGGGGAAAGTTGTTTGGACTTTACTAGGATCAGCGGTCATTCCTTTGTGTGATGTGATGAATCCTTGGAGACAGCCCATGGGGACACAGAAAACACACTTAGATGGGTTCAAGTGGATTTTTCACTGGTGACATCGCATGAGGACTTGTCGCAAGTCCTCTATGTTTTGTGTGTGGTCTTACGACCATGCGATAAGGTTGTCAAAAAAAACCAACATGATGTGAACGAGGTCACAGAAGCAGTGTATCATGGAGCACTGGAAGGTGGCTCCAACATTTTTGAGGCCAAAGGGCATGACTTGGTAGTCGAATGTGCCCCATGGGGTCGTGAATGCCATCTTGTAACAGTCTCCTTTCTAGATTTGGATTTGGTTGTAGTCAAAAAATCCGTCCATGAAGGAGAAGGCCTCATGTCCGGCGTATGCATCGATGATCTAGTTGATGAATGGTGTGGGGAAGTTGTCTTTGGGACATGCCCTATTGGGATCATGGAAGTTTGCGCAAACGTGAATGGTACCCTATTTTTTATTCACAAGAACAAGATTAGAAACCCAAGTTGTGTATGCAATGGGATAAATGAAGCCGGGTGTGTGCAGCTTCTCTATCTCGGCTTTCACTACAGCCACTTTAGATCGATGGATGGGCCGTTGCTTTTGGCGTATAGGTGCCACATCGGTCCATGTGTCGATGTGGTGCTACACGATGGATGGATCTAAGCCTAACATTTAAATGTATGGCCAAGCAAAGAT
Source organism: Pseudotsuga menziesii (assembly GCA_001517045.1). Taxonomy (NCBI): domain Eukaryota; kingdom Viridiplantae; phylum Streptophyta; class Pinopsida; order Pinales; family Pinaceae; genus Pseudotsuga; species Pseudotsuga menziesii. The sequence continues at coordinate 403,677 of LPNX010462939.1, forward strand.
ATCGCGAAATTCTTGGAAGAGAACTGTGTAGGCATCGACCTCTTCCAGGGAGCAATATGCCCCCAGCATTATTTATTCAATGATCTCAAAGTTGGTTGAGATGTTGATTTTAATGGTTGGAAAAATTTTCACCGTGTTCCCTTCTTTGAAGGAATCAGGCACTAGGATTGGGTTCTTAAACCAGTCAACCTTCCAATGGATGAAATATTTGGTCTCCACAGAAAACTGGTCGGACTGCAACACAAGTTCTTCCGGGAGGAAGAACGAGCGATGGTGCATGTTGTCCCATGGGTATTCTGGGGTGGTTAGAGCTTCAAGTATCTCCTCATCATTGCTGAAGCAATGAAGAGACAGGTCTGATGGACCATCGTTGGAGATGAGGATGAGCTGTTCGAGGGAACCGAACATCATGTAAATGGACATGGTGTCTGACGAAGGAGGTGGTAGGTGAGATTCTTTGATCAAGGTGATCTCAGACTCAAGGAAATAGTGATGGAGGTCAGCAAGAGCCATTCAAAATTTAGGCAGGTCTTGGAAATGGTGGGAGTAATGTCCATACAAGCCACAAAGGGCGCAAGCATGGTTTGTCCTCAATGCCTTGTTCCTGACTAGTGGCATGGTTGGGAGTTAAACTATAGGGATGTTTTCATTCGTATCCATGGCATCTATATGTGCACGGATCACTAGGATTTCAAGGAAATTCTAATTTGGATGGCCTTGTTGTTCACAGACGGAACAAGGTTGTTCTTGGCATGGTTCTACGGTGGCTTTGGTGTCCTTTCCCCTAGCCCTTTTGGGTTGGGATGGTGTAGGTGTTGGTGCGGCGGTTGGCTTATGTGGACTGAGTGGGGGGTGAGGCTCAACCGCAATAGGTTGCACCAGGGTTAAAATAACTTGGGGCATTCCTGGTTGAGCTGGTGGATCAAGATACCACACTAGGGTCCCCAATGTAAAGTTGGGTAGGCTTAAGGTGGCCATGACTGGCTTGCTCATGACACCGGGTGGGGGAAAGAGGAAGGGAATTGCATGGACTGGGAATGAACCCACATAACTCCCAGTTGGTTGCATTTGGTGGTGTGGTTGTGACTGCGCGTAATGCTATTGCTACAGGTGATGTTGCAGCTACTTTTGGTGTTGCAGCAGCGGATGATGTTGTGGTTGTGGTTAGGGCTGCAACTGCGATTGTTGTTTGGGTGCAGTGATGCTTGATGAGACCATGCACAAGTATGCAGTTTCTTTTTGTGTCGGTGGTGGTGACACCAATGGGAAAGGAGTTGTCATGGAGGTATTAGTAAACAACGCAGGGCCCACATTCAACAATGGGGAGGCTGGTGTGTTTTCAACCACGTTGTTGGTTGCAGGGATGATGTTAGCATGTGTGGTCACCCCATGCAGCTCAATGGTGGTGATGGTAGGGATAACAATGGCAGGTGTTGTTAAACCTTGCAGATCTTGGTAGGTGAGCTGGTCTACCATCACAATATTCCCTTCATCGGGTAACATCATTAGGTGGAAGACAGTTAATGCGACAGCTCACATGGTGTACATGTAACTCCTTCCAAGGAGGAGGTTGTAGTCTAGTTGAGCATTGATGACTTCGATGTCAATCAGGACTATCTTCCTAGCTAACTTGATGGGGACATGGGGGAGGATTCCTTGGGATTTAGTGGGGTTTCCATCATAATCCCATAGAGTCATGGAGGACAGTTGTAGAATTGGTGATCCAAGCTTCTTCCAAATGAAGGTTGACATGACACACGTGGATGCCCCCTCATCCACTATGCATCGGTGCACAACCAAGTTCTGGATGGACACTAGGATTTGGAAGGAAATAGTGGAGGGCATGTGCGGCTCTGCATTCTCTGTTTCAAATGTGATTAACTTGGATTCGGAGGGGTCTACAGCCCCTAGGGTGGCTAGTAAGGCTTTTCGTTGAATTGGGCACGTTTTAAGTACCTCAAGAGTAAACATGGTGGTTGGCATTTGGGCCAAATCATCCACAATGCTATAGCTGATTGCAGCTCTAGCTGTGGCATTATTGGTGATTCTATGTATGGGGGGGCATGGAAATAGGGGTAGCTAAATAGGTAAGTTTATTGTTTTAGACATGGATGCTACTGATGAGTCAAAAGGTTCGGTGGTGGTACCGTACCGATTCCATCTGGTTGGCAAGTTGACCGCTTCAGTCGTCATGGCTAGCAAGTGATGAACACCTGTTTCGGCTATGGGAGGTGCCCTTGGAGCATTTGGATTGGCTTGGGGAGGGGGTGTGGTTGCCACCAATCCTTGGACTAGTAGTGGGTTTTGAAGCACCATGGGGGGAGGTCCTTGGGGTGTCGGGTTGGGTTGTGCTTGGTTTGTAGCATTGGTAGCCTGTTGGGCCTCACTTCGAATGGCCTGCTTCACATGACCCATGAAGGGACACTTGAATGTATAGTGCCCATAGACCTCATAGAGTGTGCATGGTTGGTTTATGCGCAACGAAGTGTTACGTCTTGGTGCATTTGGTCGTGGGGGGTTCTGGGCTGACTGGTTTGCCACGACATTGTTGGGAGGATTCGGTTGTTTACCGCCTCCTTGTAGTTTGTTATTTCCTTGGTTGCAGGGCCAATTATTCCTAGCTTACCCTTATTGATTGTTGGGGACAGGCTGGTTGGGATGGTTTTGCTGTGCAAACACCTGTCCCAATAGAGCAGGAGGAGTGGCAGCAGGGGCTTGAACTGGTTTCACTAGCGGTGCATAGTAGATTTGTGGAGGTGGTGGTGCCACAAATGTTGGCATTTGCCCCACATACTGCTATGTTGGCCAAGTCATGCCCTGAGCCTATTATGGTGGCATAGGTTGTGCATAGAAAGTTGTCGCTCTGGATTGAGACATCATTTTAGCATAGTCCAGAGCTTGGTTTTGGTAAGAAACATTAGCAGTGTTTCTTGGTTGTGGTGTAATGGTAGGTGGTGTCAGTTGAGGCTGTGGTTGTTGGGAGACTGACCCTATGATGCCATCTACAGTGTGGGATGCCCTCAGTGTGTCGCGGTAGGAGGTACTTGGATGGGGAGTGTCTGGAATGATGGTGTATAGGTATCTAGACTGGGCATAAATGAGATCAAATTGTTCGGCCTTCAGTATGGCCTCTTCTTCAGATTGGGAACGTTTAGATGCAACGTCCTTTGCGATGAGTGGGAGCAAAGTATTAAGGAACCAATCCAAGAATATCCTGTCCTCTAGTTGGATTTTGCATAAGCTACGGCGTCACCACCACTCATGGATATGGTGAGTTATGTGAGTGGCAATACTTTGGTGACATGATAACAGGATCTCCAACCCCTTGTCAAATCTGACAGGGAGTTGGAAATACTATAGGAACATGAAGGCTAGGGAGTTGAAGTCGGGGTACTTGTCTTGTGGTAGCTCAATGTACCTGTTGAGGCCTGGCAATTCGCAGGAGGCAACAGTAAGAGATTCTCCCCAATCAGCGTTCCCAACTAGCCCACTGACTGTTTGGAATAGGGAATCCGTTCGGTTTGCGGTCCGACTACCGTAGGTCAAGAAACAAAATTAAAGGGTTTACCGGTTGCGGCCCGGTCCACCGAGTTTTTATATTTTGACTTAAAGAAATGATATGCAAGTGCCTAACTAAATGCAGGGTGGTCAAAATGCAGGGAGCACTCACAAAGTGATGCGCAGGTTCTTACCTCTCGTCTTAATCACAAGCATTCAACCGGATACAAAAGAAATAAGCTAACTACCTACACTATCCCTAGGGAGCATGGTTGTCATTTTGGCTAAGCAATACATTATCACATACAGTAAGAAAAATCACAGATAGATGATACTTCTCCTAAAGTACATGAACGCTTACAAATATTCAAATAACCAGATAGCCGATCATTCTATAACAACATTTATTGCTCTTAGTGAAAATATATCACAGAAAAACCTACTGAAGAACATTTAACAAGAACATAGGTTCAAAACATCAAATATTCTTACAGCAAATGAAATACAGCTGAAAACGAAATAGTTCCTCTTCAACATTATTCATCGAATTGCATTGGTACATTCCACTTCTTTACTCTTTCCAGCAGACAAAATTGCAGTTCACTTAGCAAAACGAAGTAGTTCCTCTTACAAGCCAATAATTACAAAATTTTCTAAGGGAAAAAGCCCTTTTCCAGTCCTACTCCTTGCTATTTAAACTACAACTTCTATCTCCTGGGCTGCCTTCCGTGTGTGATCTTTTCAGGCCCCTTCACGATTTAGTTTCCTCTCTGGTCGTTTCGTTTTCCCCATCATTTCCACAGGCGTTCACTTTCTGACAGTAACTGCTAAATTTTTTCTCGTCGACGCCTCTGTCATTAGTATATGTTGTCCTTTTCTTCTCAATACACTGCCTCAGCGATCTATGGGATTCTTCCTGCAGAAAACTTTGGTGCATTACCCACTAAACTGAAACATTAAGCATTAAAATTTCAAATTATAATGATAAATCTACAAAGAGCTAGCCTGGTTCGGGCGAAAATTTGCGGCACAATAAATCGGCGGTCGGGCGATACTTGGGGCGCACGGGAAAGACTTCTGCTACGGATGGGACAAGGATTCAGGAGCCGCCACGGTAGATGGGCACAAGAACCAGGTAAGTGACAACATGAGCGACACAAGAAATCAGACGGCGGAGAGGAGTGGATCGGCGGATAGAATGCTCTGCCACCCGCAACGGCGGACGGAATGCAGGTCAGAGACAGGCAACGAGGGAGAAGAAAAAAGTTCCGGTGGGGGACAGCAGGTCAGACGTTGGATGATGCTTGGATCGGAGGCCAACTCCCTCCTCCCGACCGCAACGACGGGCGAGCAGAAACTCTAGAGCAAGTGATTTAAACCACCGAAATGGGCGCCGGATGAAACTACCATCGGGCGAAAAGTCTGATCTGGGAGCCGCGACGGCGGGTGAGATGGAGCTCAGCATTTTCCAAAAGAGACCCGATCCAAAGAGAAAACCAACAGTGTTAGGATTAATTTGCAGCCAAAAAATCATTCTTTTCGTTAAGGCAAAAATCAATGTTCTATGGGTAGTAAACAACCAGACATGACTCGAACTAAACTGTACGCGGAAAACAAATTAGCAGGCATCCAATATTGAAAATAAAATGAACAGATATGCTTCGAGGGTGCCAATCCTTTTACAATCAATCCAAGCAAACAATAAAGAGGAGGGGTCCCAGAATTTGAGTAAAATAAATTCAGGGAGAAACGTTGCGGTAGCAACAACTGGCGATTACCTGGGGAACCTGGATCTCTGGGTGACTATTGTCTTTAAGTAGCATACTATTCTACAGTGAATGCATCCATCGAATTCTTTCAGCCATACAGATTTCTCATATCACCCAAGTGCGTACCTTAACCATTGATGCCAGTCCTTTGGGGAAAAGGAAAACCGAGACCCTCAAGTCCAAATAACTATGCCGGGGCCAGAGTATGATTTTCATTATTACCTCTGTTTTCGGGTAGCTAGCAGTGTGGACACCACAGGATTGCAGCATATAGTAAACAGCAGTAACTGTTTGTTCCTCATTCCCATGCCACTTTAGCATTTTGGTGCTTTTGGACTTTTGTCCTTTTGTCCTTTGAGTCTTTCTATGCACCTCTTCTTACTGAATTTTAATTCAGGATCCTCTATCCCATAGTTTCCTTTTGTGTGAGTGGTGTACTTTATGTCTCAGCTCACGGACGAAGAGGATCTTTTGGCGATTTAGCATTTATGCTTTAGTGCTTGCTTTAATTCATGGTACTTTTCAAGAAGTCGGACTCTTTAACTACCTTTAGGCATTTGTTTCTTGGCATGGGATTATTTATATTTAATATGCTGTTCACCTTGCTTCCTCCCATGGGTCCTTTACTGTCGCACCTTAAGCAGGACTTCAATGCACACCATAAGTTGTCCTTGCTACTTATATGTTACACGATTTACAGGGTTTAAGCATGACTTCAATGCACACCATATTTTCATTCGAGAGAACTGTTAGGCTGGAAGAATTCATTAAGCAATACATAGGCTGACACTCAATACATTTTCTATTCTCCAAAAGACCTTAATATCCTCCAGGCAACCACAAGTTTGTTCCCTTATTGAAAATCAAGACTAAAATTAAAATGAAAGAACACGTGATTCGAAACCACTACACAGCTTATTTATGTACACATCAGAAAGCTCAAAATGATTTAAGAAAAATAAGGTTTGAGAACCAAACCATTAACTGGCAAGTTCTCCTCCCATCCCTGTAAATCTTGTAACATATAAGTAGCAGGGCCAACTTTAGTGGTGATTTGAAATGGACCTACACATAACTGTTGGAACTTACTGTGCTTCCCTTTCTCATCATGGGGATGATCCCATTTTAGGACAAGGTCTCCTACTTCCAAGTCCTTCTTCCCGGCTTTGTGCTTGTCAAACCATCTTTTCACTACCTCCTGCTGCTATTGGAAACGTTCTCTAGCTTTGGATCTGGCCTCCTCTGCTCTGAGAAGATTGTATATTCTTACTTGGAGAACTTCATCATCCGACCCCCTAGACTCTTGAGATAGTATGGAAGATGGGAGCAAGATGTTGGGGGGAAGGATGGCTTCCTTTCCATACACAAGGGTAAAGGGTGACACTCCTATGGCAGACTTAGGGGTAACTCTATCAGCCCACAGGGAATTGGGTAAGGCAGAGTGCCAACTTCACTGGTTTTCTATGACGGTCTTCTTCAGGATTCTAATGAGGTTTTTATTGGAGGATTCAGCCAGGCCATTCCCTTGTGGATAATAGTTAGCAGAATAGTGTAATTTTATCCCTTTCTCATGAGCAAATGCAGCAATCTTAATGGATGAAAAGTATTTAGCATTATCAAAAACTAACGAACTTGGAACCCCAAACCTGGTCATGATACGGTCTTGTAGAAAATTGATGACTTCGTCTTCATTTATCTTGCGCAATGGAATAGCTTCGACCCAGCGGGTGAAATAATCAGTTGTAGTAAGAATGTACTTGTGTAGCAGGCAGGAATTTGGCTTTATTTCTCTAATGACGTCTATTCCCCATTGCTCGAAAGGATCAGTAATCATTACAGGCTTTAGAGGTGCTACTGCTCTGGGTTGTCTTCCACCACATCTTTGGCAAGTATCACATTTTCTGACGTGCGCATGTGCATCCCTGAAGAGTGTTGGCCAATAGTAACCGGCGCTAAGGATTTTGTGGGCTGTAGTGTCTCCTGCATAATGTCCGCCGGCTGGACCATCGTGTAATTCAGACATCACTTTCTCAGCGTCTTCTCTTTCCAGACATCTTAGAAGGACTCCATCATAGTTTCTTCTGAATAATATGCCTTCTACGATTTGGTAGGAAGCTGACTTTAGACGCAAAGCTCTTCTTTGTTTGGAACTCCAATGTTCAGGCAATACCCCTGACTGCAGGTAATGTACAAGGTCTCTATACCAAGATTCAAGAGCTGTGAATAAAGGACAAACATCCATTACATGCAATTCAGCTTCATTATCCCATGCCTGTTCTTCACTATTACTGCTTTCAGTCATCAGCTTGCATAGCCCCTGACCTTTCACTATAGTGGCTAGTTTGAATTCCAAATCATATTCTTGAAGGGCTGTTACCCAGTTGCCCCTTCTTTCTCCCAATTCCTTTTGAATGAGAAGGGATCTTACGGCTGGGTAAGGGACTATTACCTTGCTTCGATTTTTTAGTATATAAGGTCTGAATTGCTTGACTGCTTTAAATACTGCGTATTCTTGTTTTTCAATGGCTGGGTATTTTAATTCAGCCCCCTGTAGCCCAGTGCTCATGAAAGAAATTGGGAATTCATCACCCCCATCTTCCTTTTGCGTAAGTACGGCTGCCAATGAATCATCGGACACAAAAGTATACATAATGAAGTCTTTGTCAAACTCTGGACTTTTGAGAGAGAGCGCATGTGCAACAACGGTCTTGATTTTACTGAAAGCATTATTTTCAGTCTCAGTCCACTTAAACTGTGCGTTTTGCTTGACCATCTGCTGCAATGGTTTGACAGTCTGGGCAAAATCAGGCACGAATCTTCTTACAAAGTTTATTGTTCCCATGAAGGATTGCATTCCCTTCTTATTATGAGGCATGGGAATTTGTTTGATGGCCTTAATCCTTTCTGGGTCTATAGAGATGCCTTTATTTGAAACTATATGCCCCAGTAACTTGCCTTCTGTGACAGCGAACACGTACTTTTTAGGATTGAGGGAAATACCATATTTCCTGCAGCGTTCAAAGATTTGCTTTAAGTGGAACGCGTGCTCCCCTCTTTTCTTTGAAAAAATCGTGATGTCATCAAGGTAGACCACCACACTTAGCCCAATCAGTCTGTGAAAAGCTATGTCCATAGCTGTCTGAAACGTCGCACCCGCATTAATCAGTCCAAAGGGCATTCTTCTATATGCGGACGTTCCCCATTTAGTTCTGAATGTCGTCTTCAATCTATCTTCCTTGGATACCAACACTTGATTGTAGCCAGAGAAACCATCCAACAATGAAAACATTTTAGAGCCGGAAACCATTTGTAGCAATTGCTCCATGGGAGGTACAGGGTAGTTGTCTTTGTCGGAGGCACGATTTAGATTTCTGAAGTCTACGCACAGCCTGATCTCTCCCGATTTTTTCCTGACAGGTACCAGGTTTGACACCCATTCAAAATGCCTGACTTTAAATATAATCCTAGCGTCCAGCAATTTCTTCACCTCGCTTTGAATTAGCGGCTCCAGCTTTGGGTGCATCTTCCTCAATGGCTGCTGATATGGTTTGACGCCTGCTTTTATAGGAATGATATGTTTGATGATTTTAATGTCATAATTTTTTAAATCTGCATACGTCCATGCGAAGACATCTTTGTACTGTTTAAACAAACTAAGGAACTTGTCTCTTTCTGCTGGTGAACAACATTTTCCGAGGTTCACGAACTTGGGCTCCGTTTCAGTCCCTAAGTTTATTAGTTCGAACTGTAAAGTTGAACTGTGCGTCTTCACGTTAGCGGGTCTCCTAAATTTCTCATTCAAGTCAAACATCTTCTCCAACGTCCTGACTCCTTTGGGAATGAAATTGTTATATTTCATTTTAGCCTGATGTTCCTCATCGTCTATGATAGCCCCTTTAAAGACTTCGTCATTTGTCAAGCATTTAATTATCTGCTGATCATCATCAAATACTCGCAGGTTGGTGATCATGTCGGGTATGGAAGGCCTGAAAAGTAATTCAATAGAGCATTTTTTATTAGTGGGAACCATCCTGGCAGCTGATGTGGCTAAAAGATCAGCGGCTATATTTTTTACCCTTGGAATTGAAATAATGTTAAATGCATGAAAACATTTAAGCAATTCCCATACCTCGTTTTGGTAAGCTTTCAAATGAGGGGAGATACAGTGTATTTGATTTTTTATTTGCTTTACAACTATTTCTGAGTCCCCAAAAACTTTTAAATTACTAACCTTCAGCTCAATCGCTTTTTTGAGTCCCTGCAGCAGTGCTTCATACTCGGCTGTATTGTTAGTACAATCAAACTCTAATCTACAGGACAGGAAGTATTTATTTTTTTGTGGATCAATAAGGACACAACCAGCCCCTGACCCTTCTAATTTTTTTGAGCCATCAAAATATAAAGTCCAAAAAACATCGTCTGCTGAAAATGAATTTATTCCCATAGCTAAATCTACTATTTTACAATCAAGCTCATCATCCTGAGAAAAACGAAGGAGATCAGGCTGGGTGTTAGGTGTGCTGCTAGCCTCTTCCGCTTGATAATTCCCTGGTTCTAGTTCAAGAAATTAGTTTCCCAATACAGATTCAACTGGTACATTCTTCCCATCCAATTGAGTGACATTGTACTTCATATGAGGGTCTCTCAAAACCTTGATCTGATTAGGACTCCCTTTGTACGGAAACCAAAGATGTGACCAATCTGTGGCGAAATACCCATTTAATTTGGCCGACCAATCTCTGCTCAAGACCAAGCCGTAAGCATCTGGTATGTCAGCCACTACAATGTTGATGACTTGGCACACTCTATCATCAGATGCCAGGCGGATTAGCACGTCCTCCATTTCGCCAACTACCTTGACGTCCGTCCTATCCAACTGCACCACTTTCCACGTGGTTGGCTTGGGCTGCCCATTTATTTTCTTACATACTGATACGGGCATGACATTAATTGATGCAATTGAATCCGCTAGACAATTGTGCATGTTATGATTAAAATTTTCAAATGTCAAGAGGAAATGTGGATGTTTGGTTTTAGACTTACCTCCAGTACTAGCTTCCCCGATTTCTTCTTCCTCCTGAGGCTGATTGTCTGTGGGAAACTTCTCTTCTGATATTTCCAGTGCTTTCAACAATTTTTCTTTCTGCTGAGGCACTTTGCACATTTCAAACAGCGGGACGTTTGCCTTTATCTTCTTTAAATCTTCAACAACGTCATATTCGATTAGTTGTCTAATGGATTGAGATTTATCAGGGTTCGCATTCTCTTCATTTGGCCTCAGCGGCGTCCTGTTTTGCTTCAGATTATGGCTGGTAATGGTAAATTCCGGAATCTGATCAGCCAATGATTTGTCTTGAAATTTCTTTTTTATATTTCTTTGCAGCCTTCGAATCTTTGGGAGCAGAAGACTGTCATCACTAACCTCCCATTTTCTCCTAGTTGTGACATTAGCCTCCCTGATATCTTTGCGTCCCTGTGTATTTCCTTCTTCTGCGTCGAGTACGGAGACAGAACTCCATAAAGCCATATTCTCTTCCTCCTGTTCCTTCGTAGAAGTGGATGCAGCATTTTCTTTCCTTTCATCATCATCTTCCTCCGTCAATATCGAATCCAACATCTGATTCATGACCAATGTCATAGAATTTATCCATTGCGGACAGTTTTTTTCGGAATGAGGCTGTTGATGAAAAGTACAGAAATTTTCCATCCCTATTTTTGTCAGATTCATGGATGCCATTTTCTGAGGAGGAGTTTGGGTCTGGTTTCTATCCTCTCTTTTCTTATAGTATGGCCTGAAAATCTTTTGTGTTTCTTTTTCCTTTTCTAAGTCTATGATCTTATTGGACAGATTTTGCATCATTTTAGCCATACTTTCATAGTCTGGAGTCTTTTCTTCTTTCGGCTTGGTGAACAGTAAGGTTTTTCTTCCCGCACCTCTCTCTCCTGATTTCTCTGGATAGTCCTCTACACTTTCTCTCTCCGCTTCCACCACTTCTGCCTCTTCATAGGTCTCTGTCAATGTAGGCTTGGCTCTGCCTTTTGCAAACATGGCTAAATCTGGACCCAACACTGAAGTATAGTATTCGATCACTACTTTGTCTGAAGGCTTATCTGTTTCGGAGAAGTTTTTTAAATATGCTGCAAACCTTTGTGTGAAGCTGTGCACTTTTTCTTTTTTCTCTTTCTTCAATGCACACAGTCCTTTCATGAGGGCAGCATGAGTCTTTTGGACGGCATACTTACTTCTGAACATTCTCTCGAAAGTATCCCAGTCTGGGATAGAATTGGCGGGCAATCCAAAATACCACGAAGCCGCAGCTCCTTTAAGGGTATGTGGGAAAAGTCTACAAACCACGTCTTCATGCTCCCATGCCCTTAATCCTTCTATAGCCAAATAAAAACTCTGCATGTGGTCATCTACCAATATCTTCTCATTGGGATCAAACTTAGGCAATAACTTTTCGAAGGCTTGAGGTAGGTCGTGCAGAGGTGGGGTCACATTTAGAGGTGATCTGGCTTTCCATGCGAGCGGTGGAGGATTAGGTGGGGGTTGATTGGCGTTAACATCGGCCATGAGTCGGGGTGGAGAATGCGGAGGTGAAACAACAGGGGTGGGAGGATGTGAACCAATAGGGGTGTGAACAGGAGAGCTGTAAGGAGTGTCTGGGCCTATTTGGTTCAAAGGCAATTCAATCTCTTGTAAGGCAGTCTCCACAAGCTCTTTCTAGTCTCCAACCAACACCGAATCTTCTATTATAGGACGGTCTTTCTTCTTGTACTCTCTTCTAGGAAACTCGGGGATAATTGGGAACCCTCCGATCTTCTTTAAATACGCACGAGTATGTCTTCTTAGATCATTTACAATTTCGTTGCGAAAAGGATATAGATGTTCTCTATTTTCTTCTTCTGGAATTGGATTTCATGGTCCACCACTTTCAGAACTGTAACCAGCGGAATAATCTCTGTAAAATGAGTTTCCTCGGCCAGCCATGCAATGGCGGCCCTCCTTCTAGTGCCAAAACTGTTGAGGCATGGAAATTCGTAGGTGGAAACAGTAAGGGATTCTCCCCAATCAGCGTTCCCAACTAGCCCACTGACTGTTTGGAATAGGGAATCCGTCCGGTTTGCGGTCCGGCTACCGTAGGTTAAGAAACAAAATTAAAGGGTTTACTGGTTGCGGCCCGGTCCACGGATTTTTTGTATTTTGACTTAAAGAAATGATATGCAAGTGCCTAACTAAATGCAGGGTGGTCAAAATGCAGGGAGCGCTCACAAAGTGATGCACAGGTTCTTACCTCTCGTCTTACTCACAAGCATTCAACCGGATACAAAATAAATAAGCTAACTACCTACACTATCCCTAGGGAGCATGGTTGTCATTTTGGCTGAGCAATACATTATCACATACAGTAAGAAAAATCACAGATAGCTGATACTTCTCCTAAAGTACATGAACGCTTACAAATATTCAAATAACCAGATAGCCGATCATTCTATAACAACATTTATTGCTCTTAGTGAAAATATATCCCACAAAAACCTACTGAAGAACATTTAACAAGAACATAGGTTCAAAACATCAAATATTCTTACAGCAAGTGAAATACAGCTGAAAACGAAATAGTTCCTCTTCAACATTATTCATCGAATTGCATTGGTACATTCCACTTCTTTACTCTTTCCAACAGACAAAATTGTAGTTCACTTAGCAAAATGAAGTAGTTCCTCTTACAAGCCAACAATTACAAAATTTTCTAAGGGAAAAATCCCTTTTCCAGTCCTACTCCTTGCTATTTAAACTACAACTCCTGTCTCCTGGGCTGCCTTCCGCGTGTGATATTTTCAAGCCCCTTCACGATTCAGTTTCCTCTCTGGTCGTTTTGTTTTCCCCATCATTTCCACAGGCGTTCACTTTCTGACAGTAACTGCTAAATTTTTTCTCGTTGGCACCTCTGTCATTAGTATATGTTGTCCTTTTCTTCTCAATACGCTGCCTCAGCGATCTATGGGATTCTTCCTGCAAAAAACTTTGGTGCATTACCCACTAAACTGAAACATTAAGCGTTAAAATTTCAAATTATAATGATAAATATACAAAGAGCTAGCCTGGTTCGGGCGAAAATTCGCGGCACAATAAATCGGCGGTCGGGCAATACTTGGGGCGCACGGGAAAGACTTCTGCTACGGATGGGACAAGGATTCAGGAGCCACCACGGCGGATGGGCACAAGAACCAGGTAAGTGACAACATGAGCGACACAAGCAATCGGACGGCGGAGAGGAGTGGATTGACGGATAGAATGCTCTGCCACCCGCAACGGCGGACGGAATGCAGGTCAAGGACAGGCAACGAGGGAGAAGAAAAAAGTTCGGGTGGGGGACGGCAGGTCATACATCGGATGATACTTGGATCGGAGTCCAACTCCCTCCTCCCAACTGCAATGGCAGGCAAGCAGAAACTCTAGAGCAAGCGATTTAAACCACCGAAACGGGCGTCGGATGAAACTACCATCGTGCGGAAAGTCTGATCTGGGAGCCGCGATGGCGGGTGAGATGGAGCTCAGCATTTTCTGAAAGAGACCCGATCTAAAGAGAAAACCAACAGTGCTAGGATTAATTTGTAGCCAAAAAATCGTTCTTTTCGTTAAGGCAAAAATCAATGTTCTATGGGTAGTAAACAACCAGACATGACTCGAACTAAACTGTACGCGGCAAACAAATTAGCAGGCATCCAATCTTCAAAATAAAATGAACAGATATGCTTCGAGGGCGCCAAGCCTTTTACAATCAATCCAAGCAAACAATAAAGAGGAGGGGTCCGAGAATTTGAGTAAAATAAATTCGGGGAGAAACGTTGCGGTAGCAATAGTACCATTTGGCAGCGACACCTGTAAGGGTGCATTAAAATAGCCTTAGCCTAATGGAGTCGTCTATAATGATGTTGGATGAGCACCATAGATGGAATGTCATTATGTAGTTTTGGGGACATTCCTTGGCTTTGCCTTCAAACTTGGGGATGTCTGAGGACATCTTAGTTGGCATGGGTGGCCAAAAATCTTGGTGGAGGATGGGGTCATTTGTTAATCTAGCCAATTCAGGCAAGTTAAGGTGAGCCATGAATGGCATATTTGATCCCAAGTTAATGTGGGATGGGGCTGCAATGGGGGTGGGTTTTGTAGGTGCATAGTGCATCTAGACAGTTGGGGGGGCTTGTGGTGGCCCCATTGCGGATGGTCCAATGCCCCCAAGTGCTATGTGGGGGGCGGTATGGGTGGCCAGGGAATTGCCCCCATGTGTGACAGTAGGGGCAATGTAGGTGGCTGGTGCATTGCCCCCCTGTGTGGCAAGAGGGGAAGTGTGTGTGGAGGGGCCACTACCCCCGCGTGTTACCACTGGGTCAGCTTGGATGGTCACTATCGGTGGTGGCAGTTGGCTAATGACAGTCTGCATGACTATGCTTGGGCCACTTTCCAAGTTGTGGGTGACAGGTTGTGATGTGGACATGGGTCCACTTGCTAAGGTTAGGCCGAAAAATGGATCCAGGTTTGCACTAGCCATGGGGCTTGATGGTGCGGTGTGGAGGTCTGGTTCAAACTGATATGGGTCTGAATCAAAATCAAAAGCAATGTGGCCCTCTGATGGTGTGGGAGATCGTTGAGAATGAATTCGATGGTGCCGATCAAGTGTTCCAAATGGTGGTGGTTCGCCTCTTAGGTGTGAGGAAGATCATGGAGGATCAATTGTGTTCACTTTTGTGTATGAAAATAGTTGGTATGATATTTGGACCCTGGTTTCAATAGCTTCTTATTGGATAAAGGTGGTCTCTTGGCCACCAAGACTGCTAGAAGACAACGCTTGGCTTGTTCCTCATAGGTGCTTCTACTCAATCGAAAGGGGTCATTGCCCGTTTCGCTTGGAAACTCCTCTTAGTGGCTAGCTACTTTGGGGTTCCTGTGGTACTCCTCACAATGAGTTTCTGGGAAAATCCCAAGTACATCCCACAGTTGAAGAAGTCAGGGACTTATGTCCTCAAAGACTGCATAATTGATTGAACTTAGTGTAAATTTGGTAAATTTTAAGGCTTACTCAGCGTCATGAACTGAGTTGGGTTAATTATTCGGTATGGTGTGTTGGTTTGCTTGTTTTTTCTAGTATTTGGTTGCTACAATATGGTTTATGAATTCATCATGGTAGATTTCATGTCATGGTTTTGTATGCAAGCATAAATAGAAATTTGTAAGCAAGTACAATGATTAACATGTAATGTTTGCTGGCCTAACTAGATGTCTACCTCATAGTAATATTCTTCTTCAACCAAGAGAAGGTGTTGGGATCTCAACACAATGGGACTAAGCGCATCTGTAGATCCTCAGGTCACCTCCTGGATGCTAGGTTGGTCAATAGGGGGGACGCTTAGCACCATGAGAAGCCCTCCTTTTCTACCCCCTCTACCTTCTAGGTCACCCGGTTTTAGTGGTTTGGGAAAAATATCATGGAGTGCCTAGATCTATATGAGTTTTCCCTTCGTCGTATCCCAGAATACCCTAGAGGGTGATGACTAGGTAGAGGAGGAAGGGGGAAGCAAGATGGTTATTTTAAAGTTATTTTTAGTTAGAATAGTTCATTTTATTAAGCCTTAATGGTTCATTTAACATTTAGACATTGTTCATGAAATTATTTGCAGAAAATACAAACTAAAACTGAAAATGACCTGCAATGGTGGACAGAGGTGGCTGCGCCGCACTAACAGTCCTATGAAACTGAAAATTACTGCCTATTAATCTTAAATTCAACTTCTGTGTGACAGGCCGCACATTTCTGACCAAATCTAGCAAGGGGGCAGTGAGATTTTTTCATAAATGAGTAAGGGGGTCGCACAGAATGCAAAAACAGCCGCAACCTGAGTTTCTGGGATGAAGTCATGCTTATCGGGGGATTAAGTGTGCCTTGGGCGCACCTGTTTGCTCGTTAAGAGCACCCCAATCTCACCTTTTGCCCCGATAAGAGCGCCCTGCTTCAGAATGGAGTTTTTTGGTGAGACAGAGTTAGATCTAGCCGACAGTAACTAGTACTAAGGCCAGTCTGACTCAGTTTGGCCTAGCAGAGGCTTCGATAGTGGTTAAACATGAAATAAACAGGATTTAAGACATATTTAACATAAGATTCCTAAAAAACTAGGGAAAAAATTTTAAAAACTTAAAAATGAAAATTTTGGACCAGGGATCCTCTAGGATCGACTTGGTATGGTCGCCAAATTTGTAGTGAGGATTTCTCCTCACTACAGGAGCAAGAATGACTCCCTTGTTCCTATAGGGCACAACAGTAGGTTCCTACTATTGGAAAACAGGAAAAATGAAATGGAAATGTAAGTAAATAGAACAGTAAATTAAACTAAGCGAATCTAGTGACAGAAACCAGAACTAAACTAAATCATAAGCAAGAGTAGAAAGATGAAGTGGAAGCTTTGTGAAACTCTCTATAGAAAATGGGCTAGGGTTCCACCTCTTGAAACCCTGCAAAAAAAATCTAAGATACAATGGAGAAACCTGCAAACAATGTTAAACAAAACCTACAATAAAGAATGGTTAGAAGTCAAAGCAATCTAAATAGCTAAGAAGCAAAGACAAAAAACACAAATATACCTTCTCTTAGTGGGTAATGGGCCACTGTGCCCTAGCTCCTAGAAGCCTCTCTCTCTTGGTTGGGGGAGAAATGGATCAAATGGGAGTGGATGTGGAGGAGAGGGAATGTGGGTGGTTTAAGAGGCAAAGGTCTCAAAGCATCCATGGGAAGCATAACAATAGGCAAGGGAAGAGTGTTTTGATAGTGACCCCCCACCCTTCTTTTATAGTTTTTCCAAGGGATTTTAGGGTTTTAAGCCCTTGGTTAGGGATTTAGCCCCTTCTTCCCTAACTTTAGCCCCTTTTATGGTTTTAGCCCTTTTTTGAGGGCTTTAGCTCCTAGGGGGGTATTTTGGGCTCTTTTTTGGGGTTTTTAGCCCTTTTCTTCATCCTTGGGATCCTTTGGAGGTGTGGGAGTTTAATTGAAGGTCTGATGGAGTGATATGGGGGTTTTTAGATGGTGTCCTTGGGTGGTGTAGGCCATAGAGAGCTATGTGGGGGATTTTTGGGTAAAGAGGATTGTTCAAAATTATGTATCTAATATTTAGGTGACTCAGTTTCTTCATTGGCCACATAGTTTTCCGGAAAAGGGGCCCTAATTTGTTGATCTATTGGATTCCTTTGATCCCTTTTCCTTATTTGAGGAATAGGAGGTCTCCTATAATTTGTATTTTTTACTTGTGGCTCTGGAATTTCTATAGCAACAGGTCTATTTTATAAAGAAATATTGTCTACCAATATTTCCATTGTTCCCATCATCATATCAAATTTTACATCCATATATTGAGAACAAGAAGACTTCCCTTCTTCTTTAATTTTCTTTTTATCCATTTCTACCCTATGGTTCACTTTACCTAATGCCATAATATTTACTTCAACTTTGATAGCATATTTTATCATACCCGCAAGATTTTCATATTTTCTTTCTCTCAAGAATAATGTGAAATAACTATTAAAAGAGTAAACAAAATGAAGTTTCGCAACTCCAACAAGGGGTTGAATATCAGTTGGAATTGAACTATATAGTTTCATAAATAAGGTATAAAACTCCTAAACAAATTCTCCATTGTTATTTTTTATATTGTTATACCGAGTCAATATATGCAAAGAGTTATTCTTATCCTCCCACTTCTCAAGAAAATTTGTTCCAAATTAAATGAAATTGTGTATACTTCATGCCCAAAGCCGTTTGAACCATATTTGTACTTCTCTAGAAAGATTATGTGCTAGTAACCTCATTTTAACATCATCATCATCCACCTCCTCCAAATCTATAAAATCACCAAACTTGTCTAAACGTTGTCATGTAGTGATACTCCCTTCTCCATCAAATAGAACAAATCTTTGAGGATAATTATGAGGAAAGTCATGTAATTGAGTTGGTAGTGCAACTGGGGAAAACCTAGAAGCCATGGTTCTAGGAGGTATCTTAGGAAGAATCTAAACTCGGAGATTTACTGTAAGTACTTGAGAAGAACTCTTGGCTTGGGATATTTCAGTTTTTTTTCCTTTGTTTTGTGTTTTACTATGAGAAGAAAAAGGATGAGTTT